>JAJAGP010002161.1:73788-131927 GCA_025084515.1 Ancistrus triradiatus | reverse complement strand
TCTTAGATTTATCATCTACGCCGCCCAAGGAGGTCGGGTCCCTTTTTGAGTCTTGGTCCTCCCAAGGTTTCTTCCTAGAACTAGGGAGTTTTCCTTGCCACTGTCGCCCTAGTCTTGCTCAATTTGGGATTGGACGTAGTTATTAGGAGATAATCTAAACTTGTAAAGTTGCTTTGAGACAATGCTCCAGTGTAAAAAGCGCTATATAAATAAATCTGACTTGACTTGACTTGACACTCAGACTCAATGACCTGTTATAACAGAAACATGGAAAAGTGTTAGGACATGTCCCCTGTACATGACAAAAATTATTGAGACACTCCCCCGCACACGCCTGAGTTTTGGACACGCTCCTGCACGTGACCAAAAGCACTGTTGTAGTTCCTTCAGGAAATGCAGATCTAGTTGTTGTTATTATTGTTGTTGTTGATAATATTATTACTTCCTTTTTAATTTTTGGTTGTTTTTACATTCTATTCTTTTTATTGTTCATTTATATAGCTGGTTTTATGGTATGTTCTTTTATTGATTGTGCTGTCTGAGTATTTTGAAAGGTGCTTATAAATAAAATTATTATTATTATTATTATTATTATTATTATTATTATTATTGTATGTCTCACGGGAGAAGTACAAGTTTTCCATGGATGTAATGTAACACTGACAATCAAACATGGAGATATAGTGCCCTGCCACAGATACTTTTTAGCAGGAGAGGTTTATTTATCCAAGCATCACGAGGATTAAATATGAAGTTTTCATAGCACATAGGACAGACACTTGTTGTTAATTATAGCTGTAGGATACTGAAAGGAAATACGTAAACAATGTATAGCCCTTTATGTGCTGAGGTGGCAAAATCAAAACCAGTCACATACCTCATTAAAACATTTTCTGATTGTGCTGGTTTGATAGAAACTATGAAAGTCTACAAATGTTTTGTTGTTTAATATCTGTATTACTGCTTGAACATGAATTTTTGAAATTTATTCTTTTATCATCATCTCTCTCTCAGGTTGTGTAACTGTAATCTAACAGAGGAAGGTTGTGCAGCTCTGGGCTCAGCTCTCAGCTCAGGCTCCTCCAGACTGAGGGATCTGGATCTGAGTTATAATAAGCTGCAGGATTCAGGGGTAAAGCTTCTCTCTACTGCACTGCAGAATCAGAGCTGTAAGCTGGAGATACTGAGGTGAGATCATCTCACACATATGTACAGAAACACACAGAAGGATGGTTGAAGTTCTCCATAATCTTAATTCAGTATGTAATTTTGTGTCTATATATGATTTATAATCTAATCTGTTGTATTGATTGTATTCATGTGTGAGAGGGAGCTCGTTCTTGCATGGCTTTGTAAACATGTTGCAGTGTATGTACTGATCTGTAAGTGTGAGGTGTTTTTCTTGTTTTCTCTTTAGGCTGGAAGGCTGCTGGATTACAGATGAAGGTTTTGCTGCTTTGGCTTCAGCTCTGAGATCAAATCCCTCATCACACCTGAGAGAACTGAATCTGAAACACAATTACCCAGGAGAATCAGGAAAGAAGCTTCTCTCTGATCTACTGAAGGATCCAAACTGTAACCTGCAGAAATGCGAGTGAGTTATTTAATAACTGTATCTGTATAGACATACACTGCCTCCTGTGGTGGGATGATGTCAGTGCACAGAGATTCATTTCCCTTCAGGGTGTGATTTACCAAACCTAACAGCCATGTAGAGCAGAGACTGTGTGTAAATTAGTACAACTGATCTGATACAGGGGAACTTCAAAGAAAAAATGTTAGGAATTGGAGAATAGAAAGAAAAGATTCAATTTGGTAAAAAAAAAGAAAAAAAAAAAAAAAGAGTTGAGTTGAGTGTGGAGCTCTTGTGGGATGAACTTCTAAAAAATAATCTCCTACAATCCAGTATCAGCTCTGGGAAGATCTACAGGAGGTGTGGGTTCATATTTCTCCTGATGATCTTCAGGAACTCAGAGTTAGAAAATCAAACATCTCCACATTGGAGGTGCTGCACGTGGAGGATTCTTAGAGGAACAGAACAGTGGTTCGAAATGAAAATCAGTTCTGATATTGTCGATATATTGATCATTATTGCTCAATATTTGTTATAAAGAAAGCAGCAATTATTTTACAAACACATTTCTTGTACAAAGCCTTGTGTAGGTTTGTTATAAATGGTGTAACTCTGATATGGGGCAGTGATGTAATGCAGCATCATTTATTACTGAAGGGGTTTGGAAGGTGATTTGTTTTGTACCTGAGGGAGTTCCAGCTTTAGTGTTTGATTAACGTGTACTATGAGGAGGTGATCATTGATCATTCTGCATTTTCTCTCTTACAGGTTCTAATCCTGAGGAATGAGATAAGGTGCAGCAGCACGTTTGAGTTCTTTTTGGTCTAATCTGAGAACATGCCTGCAGAATCTGCATTTCCTGTTCACCTGTGACTTTATCAATCACCTGAGGAGCAGCACTCTCTGATCTGCTACATGTTTATGGACTGTGTGTTTAATGTTTGATAGAGAGAGTGTGGAAATAAGGTGCTCCAGGATGGAGTTCACCTTCTGATGAGCCTCTTTTTAGAGATTGTTGAACAGAAAGAAGAAACCAGTGTGGGATTAATTTTTTTATCTGACTATTCCAGCCACTACAAGCCTACAAGAGTGATCTGTACTGAACTGTACATCCCCTGCAGTCAGTAGGTTGCTACAGCATCATTTTATACCAAAATATTGTATCAAATTAAAAAGAAGCAAAATAAAATTACTTTTTAATCCAGACTTCACATCTTCAAGTTGATTCCAAAAAAATAATGAGGAGTTTTAAAATTGCTCATGACTACGGTGACCGTAAGCTTCGTAACTTACCAAGGCCGTGCTAAAACATTTTGACAGATTTATGAGCGCCATCTACAATCGGTTTTAGGTCAGAAAGCACAACCAGAATTAATTCATACATTAGGCGCACCGCATTTTAAGGCGCACTGTCGATTTTTGAGAAAGTTAAAGGATTTTAAGTGCGCCTTATGGTCCGAAAAATACGGTGCATATATATATATATATATATATATATATATATATATATATATATATATATATATATATATATACACACACACACACAACACACACACACACACACACACACACACACAACACATACATACATACATACATACAGGGGTTAGGAAATGAAACTGAAACACCTGTCATTTTAGACCACAATAATTTATTAGTATGGTGTAGGGCCTCCTTTTGCGGCCAATACAGCGTTAATTCGTCTTGGAAATGACATATACATGTCCTGCACAGTGGTCAGAGGGATTTTAAGCCATTCTTCTTGCAGGATAGTGGCCAGGTCACTACGTGATGCTGGTGGAGTTAAACATTTCCTGACTCGCTTCTCCAAAACACCCCAAAGTGGCTCAATAATATTTACTATTTACTAATAAACTGGTGACTGTGCAGGCCATGGGAGATGTTCAACTTCACTTTCATGTTCGTCAAACCAATCTTTCAATCTTTCACCAGTCTTGCTGTGTGTAATGTGTAATTGTCATCCTGATACATGGCACCACCTTCAGGATACAATGTTTGAACCATTGGATGCACATGGTCCTCCAGAATGCTTCGGTAGTCCTTGGCAGTGACGCGCCCATCTAGCACAAGTATTGGGCCAAGGGAATGCCATGATATGGCAGCCCAAACCATCACTGATCCACCCCCATGCTTCACTCTGGGCATGCAACAGTCTGGGTGGTACGCTTCTTTGGGGCTTCTCCACACCGTAACTCTCCCGGATGTGGGGAAAACAGTAAAGGTGGACTCATCAGAGAACAATACATGTTTCACATTGTCCACAGCCCAAGATTTGCGCTCCTTGCACCATTGAAACTGACGTTTGGCATTGGCACGAGTGACCAAAGGTTTGGCTATAGCAGCCCGACCGTGTATATTGACCCTGTAGAGCTCCCGACGGACAGTTCTGGTGGAAACAGGAGAGTTGAGGTGCACATTTAATTCTGCCGTGGTTTTGTTTTTTGGATACAGTCCGGGTTAGCACCCGAACATCCCTTTCAGACAGCTTCCTCTTGCGTCCACAGTTAATCCTGTTGGATGTGGTTTGTCCTTCTTGGTGGTATGCTGACATTACCCTGGATACCGTGGCTCTTGATACATCACAAAGACTTGCTGTCTTGGTCACAGATGCCCCTGCAAGACGTGCACCAACAATTTGTCCTCTCTTGAACTCTGGTATGTCACCCATAGTGTTGTGTGCATTGCAATACTGCTAATTGAACCTTCACACTCTGCTCTTACTGGTGCAATGTGCAATTAAGGAAGATTGGCCATCAGACTGGTCCAATTTAGCCATGAAACCTCCCACACTAAAATGACAGGTGTTTCAGTTTCATTGTCCAACCTCTGTATGTACATATATGTGTGTGTATATGTATATGTACACACACACATCACATCCTGTATAGCTTGCACATGAATAAAGATGACTGTTTAGTGCTGTAAGGAACAGTTAGCCTAGCCGTTAACACTTTATCAGCGGATTTATCCATAACGATTCAATAACAATTCTAATAGCATCTAAAAATACATTAACTCATTTAAATAACCTAACAGAATTTCCGACATGTCCCAATACAAACGGGTGATTAACTTAACGAATGCGCCTAACGTCCGTCTGATTTTCAAACTAGTTCGTCACCGTGGATACGAACTGGAAGTGACGTTGTCACGTCTAGCAATCGGAGAATATCGTTAACGTTCTCAACTGACTTAATAAACTTACACATCAACTCAGCTCAAAATGTATTCCTGACTTGACCGAGAGGAAGAACAGTGCACTTAGATTTAGTATTTAGATATTTATTCAATGTAACATTGTGAATTTAACAGCCTTCTGCCTTACTCAAGTTCAGTCTTTGTAATTCTCAAAACACTGATGTTACTGATATATAAAATCTAATTAGTGTGATTGCCTGTAGAGGCAGTCACACTATTGTGATCCAAAAGTCTTATTTTTCTTCCTTCTTCTTCTTCTTATTCGTGGAGGGTACTGTTAGAGGTCCTACCTTTTATCGACGCTAGAGGGCAGCGTTGGTTCGCTTTTCCCTCAGTTGGATCTCTGACAGCCGCCGCCATCAAGCCGCCAGTCAGTAAGCGCCTTGATTGCAACAAATATGCAACACCTGCTACTCCTGGCTATTTAAGAGCTTCGCCAGTTGTAGTAGGTGTTGCATCATTGCGATCGACACGCCGCCCGTGCCCTGCGGTCATTGCTACGGCGTTACTGAGCGATCGCCGGCTTATTGCGTGTTGTTGAGACCTCACCCGTCTCCCGCTCTGATATGGAGCCCCACACTTTTTGTTTCACGGCTCTGGGCTTCTGAGTGCGCTCAGCGGAAGCTCAGTTTTGCTTTGTTATTTATTTGTTTGTATTTTATTAATTATTGTTTTATTTCTTTTATTTATTTCAGTTCACTATTACCATCTGGAGCTAACTGCATTTGGGTCCCAACCTTTATTTTTCAGTTCAGATGGTTCATCATTCCTTTAAATATGGCGAACCATAACAGTTGGATAAAGAAGAGAGAAAAAGGAGGCTAATGGTGCTGCTGTAATCCAGAATCAGGACATTGCAGATGAAAATCACACTCTATAGTCAGGGAGAATTGACTGGGTGTAGCTTAAGCTCACGTCACTACAGAGGCCCACAGGCTGAGGCCTTAGCAGGAAAATCATTAAGGGTTATAGATCATTTTAACCAATCTGCCTTAATTGTTACCAGTGATTATAAAATAGTTTAATAGAAGTAAATAAAGATTTCTGTGGCCATTGGAGCCATGTGTTCATAAGTTAGTGAAAAAATAATTTGATATTGGATCTGTGTAGCGTAATAGCTGTATCCATAACTGTATCCCCCTCTCTTTCTACCCTCTTCCACAAGTCATAAACTTTGTGACTCTCTGGAATGTAAATGGCCACCATCTGAACAGAATCTCCTCACTGAATGATGGCCCATCAACCCCAACCTTCTTCTCGAACCCACCAAATTGGGGTTCTGGCTTAATGGGCCAGATAACCTGTGCATCTCGCCATCATAAAATAAACCCATGTGTAGTTTTAAAAGGATCCACCCCAGACTCACCCCTTCCCAAGAGAAATCTGACCCAATTTCTCCAAAGGAAAGCAAACATGCATCCACCTTAGGTTACTTTTACGACCTCTTTCTCAGCCGGCCTGGCGCCAGAAGGACAGCCCTGGATTTACGACACAAAGAACTATTGCCCTCATTTTATGTCACAGAAGCGATTTTAAGCTCTTTCAAGCGATTTGCACTATTACATTTAAACACTGGTTATTTTAGGTTTTACATATAGTACAATGATCATTCAGGGCTTAAATTGAAGTAAACACTTGGGCCAACATATCTATTCACCTCCAGGCTTCTATTTTCATAATTTAGGTTACATTTGGGAAGATGAAACACGAAAAAGTCGAACATCAAAAAACGCCTTTGATTTTTTGAGTATAATGTGTGTGTGGATGCTGGTAATTGAACATTTTCCATGCTGTACATTTTCGGTTTCAGCAGGGACTTGTAAAGCTAAATCCAAAATTTGGAACAGATACAACAAAGTGTTCAAGAGTTACACAGGTTTTTATCAAGGGTCACCATTCATCTCAAAATTTGCCACAACCTCTAAAAATACAAATAAAAAGAAGCCTGTCACTATAAATCAAGTAGTTGCAAGTTTTTTTATGTCTTCTGTAATAGAACAAACAAATATTAGTCACAATTCAGTGTTATTTGGTTTTTATCTGAATATATCAGGCAGAATTCAAGCCTCTGCATTGTTGAGAAAGGCTGAGAATGGAGATTTGTACCCCTCCCCTACTCGCTCTGTGTGCCTGAGCGTGTCACGGCTGGTCTCTAAGTGAGCTGTAGGCTCTTAGCTGTCCATTGGAACACAGCTCTGTCACTCAGCGCTCACACAGACCCAGGGATTTGTATATATGTCTAGCCATAGGCCAGCTTGTCTGAATGGAGGGGGTGTAGAAAACAGCTGCACCAATACCGTTTACGACCTCTTGAATAACTAATGAACTGAGTAAGTACAGAGACCACCCATAGGAGATAGCCCATGGACCCTTCAGAGGGAAACTTTGTTTTGTGAAATGAAAAACAGCCAAAAAAAGGTGTCACTTTGGAGTGAATGGATTTTATGGGACGACGTAAGTGAGCAAAAAAGGACTTTACTGACGTTTTATCGGCAATGTAACGGTATCATGGACTTGTTTAGGTGGTAAGTGAATTTTCTATGACAAAATCAAAAGTTATTTTACATCCTAAGTATATTTTAAAAGGCAAAATAGTTGGGTTGTTATGTTTGTTTATGTACCCAAACATGGCGGACAGCTGTGTTCCGTATGTGATTTCTGGCGAATGGCTGCATGTAGACGGTTGAAAATCGGAATGCAGGTAGTCATAATAGTATTAAATATTTGAATTAGTATATTTATTATATGTATTAAGAGTATTTGAAGTTATTAAAACAATTTAACTTTTTTGACCGTATACGTTGCCAAAGGGGGCGCATCTGCGGCATGTGGAGACAAACTTTTTAATAATAGTATTAACTTTTGTTGGGAACAGATTACCTTTGCCCGGATCACTCAATTAGAGAACCCATGAGAACTGCTTCATAATAAGTCCAAACACACCCATATGTACTTAGCTATTTCATACAAGAATGTTATCAGGGATATTTTTTTTCATACTCTCACACATATATATATATATATATGTGTATGTATGTATGTATGTATTCATGTCACTGATTCCTCGTGTATTTTAATATCTATTTGGTCAATGTTTTAGTATAGTGACCGTTCTATACGTAATATGGTCCAGTTGTGCTATACTAATGGTTATGATTAGAAATAACAGCTGTTTTATCTATACGTATCGATCGCTCGGGTTTAATACTTGTTCATACTTATAAAAGAACAGAAATTAAGTTGTTATTTAGAATGTACTGTTTCCTACATCTTGTATCGATCGTATTATTATTTGTTTAAGGAATAGCAAATATGTGCTGTCTTTAGAATGATTTAACTATGTTCTAGGTTATCCATTCAAGGTGCCTTTGATCATCTGGACCTTACAACAAAATTCTGCAACTAAACTTGTAACTTTGAGGATTTTTGGTTATTATGTGATACTTTTAGTCACCCTAGATATGTAGGAATATATTAATCCAAGTTATAACGTCTGTAGCCCATATAGTGAAATTAGCGGACATATCCACGAGAGGAGGGATTTAATGACGAATCAGCTTCTCACTGGCTAAGTCTAGGGAAGACCCCTTTTGCCCCGCCTCTGGTCGCTTGTGTCCGGGACATACAAAAACGCGAGCTAACCGCGTGTTAGTAGCTTCGAGTCTTGTGTGTTTTTGTTCTCTTTGTTCGTCTAAGTCTTTTCTTTTAGTTGTCTTTTAAAGTTGCAGCTTTGTCAGTCTTTAGTTTTTCGTTCTTAAGTTCTTTCAAGTTTTTTGCGTTTTATTGTTAAGTTTTTCCGTGTCCAGCAGTCTTAGTAGTTAAAAGATAGAAAGTAGTTAAAAGAACCAACCAGCCAAGATCTCCCACTACGCTCATATATATCCTAGTTTTTCCAAGTCTTTTTGAAGCTTGTGGTGCTAGAACACATTCGACTCCACCTTTATCTGTGGCCAAGATAAAATCTGAGTTGTATGCCCGCAAGTCAGAGACCCCGACCACCAACGCTGGGAAGAAAGCCAAACCAAAGCGAGGCCCGCAACACATCTGTGGCTCCAAGGGCCGCATGCCGGCACGAACCGAAGGCTAATATCCGAGATCATCCAGAGTCCGCCGAACAGTGGCATCAGATCTGAAGATTGGACCGCTACCATTCCCCCGTGTGACTTCTGACGACAGGCAGAGGCCCGGTTCCGTTCCATCTCTTTCGCATGAGCCCCCGCAAAGAAACAGGCAAGTACCACTTGGTGTGGCTTATCTGGGTTCCTGATTCTCGAACCTTGCGTTTGATCTTAAACCACGCTAAAACGTAGACTCATCCACGTCTAAGTAGCTTTTACCATACTATTCACGTTCAACGTAATTTGTGTTACTAATAACGCACTACGTCGGAACAAATTACTTCATAACATTGCCTCTGGGTAATTATTGCGCGACCGATAAGTTGCATATAGAGTCATCTTGGTTTTCTGATTTTAATACTGTGATATATGTACGTTTGCCATCATTTCCTGATTTTAATACTGTGATACATATGTTATTACATCAGATAGCCTGTTGGTATTGCCTTGTTTGTAGTTAATAAACTTGTTATAACCTTTTTGAATTTACCGCCTGGTGTGAGATAGTTTCATTCAAACAAAGGTCGAGAAGCATAACTTTGAATTCACTATTCAGACCTAGACTGATCAATTTTGCTTTTCTCCTTTCAACTGGTTTCCGGATCTACCAGTCCACAAACGATCCGGTGGTGCCCCGTTTATTCATTAAAAATTTATCAATTTAAAGTGTAGTCTTAGGTGTGCTACATCTGTTTCTAGCTTATAGGTGAAATTGATAATTCTAATCTCTGCCTGAAGACTCCCTATCTGCTATCATATTTTTGACGGCTAAAAAGGTTATTTTCCTTACGCAGAATGTTGGTACTTTTTGTAAATTTATTGCTCAAGTCTGTTGGGTCGTGACTTGATGTTTTGTTTGAATATTTCAGTTGATTGTAACAATGGTAATTGTTTAAAGACACAGATTGTGTATGTGCAAAAAACAATGGAAAATTAAAAGTACTAACATCTATACTGCTCAGTAATAATGCCATGTCTGACTCTTCCCTCCTGTACAAGAGCATCTGCTGATTGGCCGGTGAGAGGCTGGTTAGTCAATGGCAGGTAAGATTCCATCACAAAATTGGGACAACCTAAGGCAGGCACAGCCGTAGTACTGGCCACAAACAAAAGCCGTAGTACTGGTCTCCAAAACAAAAGTAAGATCTTCCAAGGAGAGAGGGGCCAGTTCTGGCAAAAAAGAGCAACATCCACGACTGTGCAGGGGGAACGAGCATCAATGTGGTACCACCTGAACCACTGAGCCTTAGCGAACACAAGAGCCCCAGGAGGAAGCTGAGGACTCTACGCAAGAACCAGAAACACAGCCACCTGATCCAGAACAACAAGACGATGAAAAACCAGGACTGAGTGGAAAGGAGAAACAGAAACAGCTACACAGACAGAGGGGAAGAGAAAGACTAACATTAGAACAACAACAAGAACTAGCAAAGACCCTAGATAATAGAGATACTGGAGGGAATGGTTGGATTAAACTGAACAGAACTGCAAGACACATAATACATGGGTAGACATGAAAATGGGATACAGAATCAGTATAAATGTTCATCTGGTTATATGATATTAGCTGATATGAAAGGGCCAGAAGGATGGTGTAGAACAGAAATGACAACTAGAGCATGAGGTCAAAATGAAAGGGGGACGTCTGAGACAAGTAACAATGAATTTTTTCAGTTGATCCATGTAATAGAACCTCCATCAAAAGGTTCCTGGTCCACTGAGGTTGGCAGGTTTAAGTTGGATGTTATCTGAATGTTAGACCTAGCTTGGAATATACTTTGGCAGGTCAAATTGATAAATAGCTTGTTTGATTACTAATAGTAACTTTTATGTTGGCTCATTTAGGGGCAGTCATGAGTTGCGGGGATGCTGACTGTCGTTTCAGCTTTAGGGTTGTGTAAATGCGTGGGTAATACTTTTGAACCAAATGGCTCATAGCTCAGAGAAATCAGAAATCAGGTATCTCAGATTATTAGAATATTTCATGTGATCAGACAGAAAAGAGTGTACAATACAGAAATGTCCAGCTTCTTCCAAGTACTTTTGTACAGTCAGTATTTGGTTGGAGCTCGTGATGTATATAAAAGTGATATATAATGGAGGCAGATAGTTATATGGCTACTTAATGGAAGTAAATATAGCAAATGTGGTTTGATGATAACAGCAAAGAAAATTACGGAGCCCTAGAAGTATCAAGGTGGAAAAAAAGTTTGTAGAAACATAAATTGTTCCTTAAATTTAATAATACGATTATTTTGTAGTGCATCTCATGTTCATATCTCTAAGTATTAATGAAGTTTATGAAAGTTAATGAATAATATACATAAAATAACAATAAATAATAATAATAAATAATAAATAAGTGAGGCTTGTAGTGGCTAGGATAGTCGGATAAAAAAAATTAATCCAGTGTTGTTTTCTTCTTTCTGTTCAAAAATTACTAAAAAGAAGTTTGTCAGAAGGTGAACTCCATCCTGGAGCACCTTATTTCCACACTCTCTCTATCAAACATTAAACACACAGTCCATAAACATGTAGCAGATCAGAGAGTGCTGCTCCTCAGGTGATTGATAAAGTCACAGGTGAACAGGAAATGCAGATTCTGCAGGCATGTTCTCAGATTTAACAAAAAAGAACTCAAACGTGCTGCTGCACACCTTATCTCATTCCTCAGGATTAGAACCTGTAAAGAGAGGAAAATGCAGAATGATCAATGATCACCTCCTCATAGTACACGTTAATCAAACACTAAAGCTGGAACTCCCTCAGGTATAAAACAAATCACCTTCCAACCCCCTTCAGTAATAAATGATGCTGCATTACATCACTGCCCCATATCAGAGTTACACCATTTATAACAAACCTACACAAGGCTTTGTACAAGAAATGTGTTTGTGTTTGAAAGAATTGCTGCTTTCTTTATATTTATTATTTTCATTTCAAACTGCTGTTCTGTTCCTCTGAGAATCCTCCATGTGCAGCACTTCCAATGTGGAGATGATGTTCTAACTCTGAGTTCCTGAAGAAATTTGAACCCACACCTCCTGTAGATCTTCCCAGAGCTGATACCGGATTGTAGGAGATTCTATTCAGCCCGGATGATGAAGTTCATCCCACAACAGCTCAGCAGGGTTTTACTCTTTTCCACTTTCTTTTTTATCCATTTGAATCTTTTCTTTCTATTCTCTAATTTCTAAAGTTTTTTATTTTTATTTGAAGTTCTCCTTTATCAAATCAGTTGTACTAATTTACACAGAGTCTCTGCTCCTCATGACGTTTTATTTTTGGCAAATAACACCCTGAATTGAAATGAAGCTCTTTTCACTGACATCTTCCCACCACAGGAGGCAGTGTATGTTTATACAGATACAGTTATTAAATAACTCAGTCACATTTCTGCAGTTTGCAGTTTGGATCTTCCAGCAGATCAGAGAGAAGCTTCTTTCCTGATTCTCCTGGTTCATTGAGGTTCAGACGTAGCACTCTCAGGTGTGATGAGGGGTTTGATCTCAGAGCTGAACCCAAAGCAGCAAAACCTTCATCTGTAATCCTGCAGCATGCCAACCTAAAGAGAAAATGCGAAACATCTCCTCACACTTACAGATCAGTACATACTGTGTAGGTTTATAAAAACTACACAAGAACTACAAGCTCCTCCACACACATTAATCATTAATCATAAGCAATACAACAGATTAGGGCAGGGGTGTCAAACCCAATCATAAAGCTTTGTTCACGTTAAGCGTTTTAGACTGTCCCGGCTAATGCAGCGTTTGTGCTAGGAGACACAGCTTCAAAGCTGAAGCTCAATTTCATGCTGGTACCTCAAATGTTTTGCCATTTAAGAAGTGAAATGTCGTTTCCAACACATCAACTTTATACACATGTTGCATTTAGTCTTGTCTCTGAAAGTGTAGCTAAACATTGTAGCACTAATGCGGTAGTGGAGTGTATCAAAACAAAACTACATAATGAAGTATGTGATCACATGACACACCGGTCCTGGGGAGATAGATGCTTCCTTAATACAGACTTAATACTGAGAGAGAGTACACTGCCATCTGAACATCTGATTAACAGATTAAATAATAAATATAAAAATCTTCCAGATGTTCTTAAACCTTGAACTCCATTCTATTATGTAATTGTTTAAGTCATTAATTACTGACCTCTAGAAATGTTCATTAAAACTCTAACTGGTGCTCTGATATAGGGAGTTAGTAACCCTGTACGGTTTGGCCAAGCAAAGAAATTCACATATTTCAAAGATTAAGCTGAACAAATATTTTAATGAGGTGTGTGCATATAACTGTGATTATAAAGATTATGTACAGCGGTGCTTGAAAGTTTGTGAATAAATTTGTGTATAAATATGAACTAAAACATAATCAGATTTTCACACAAGAAATAAAAGCAGATAAAGAGAACCCAGTTACACAAATGAGATCTATATGAATGAATGAATGAATGAACTTTATTGTCATTGCACATTGTACTTGTACACTTGCACAACGAAATTGAATTGCAACTCCCTCTCTCCCAGTGGGACATTAAAATCATATGGAATTAAATTAAATAAGGTAAGATAAAACAAGCATAAATTTTGTGTACATATTTACACTCAAACAGAACTAAAAAGAGATTAGAAAACAAAAACAAAAGCAAACATCCGGTACCCTGGGTGTGTTTTGTTCTTTGTGATATTGAGTGCCCTTCTGAGGCAGCGGGTGCTGTAGAGTTCCTTTAGGGACGGTAGGGGGTGACCAACGATTTTCTGGGTTGATGACCCTCTTTATAGCCTTTTTTTGTGCCGTGGTGCAACTGGAGAACCACACAGAGATGCAATAAGTCAGCACACTCTCCACGCAACAGCAGTAGAAGACAGTCAGCAATTCCTTCTTTAGATCTAGCCTCTTGAGGATCCTCAGGAAGTGGAGACGTTGCTGTGCCTTTTTCACGACCGCTGAGGTGTTGGAACTCCATTGGAGGTTTGCGTCCATATGCACCCCCAGAAACTTGAAACTGGTCACCCTCTCCACACAGTCCCCATTGATCCTGATTGGCTGCAGCTCTGTCTTCCTCCTCTTGAAGTCTACAATAAGTTCTTTAGTCTTGGAGGTGTTAATGTCCAAGTTGTTAACTGCGCACTTCCCCACCAGCTTTTGGACCTCCTTCCTGTATGCTGTTTCATCACCATCAGAAATAATTCCAATCACGGTGGTGTCATCCGCGAATTTAATTATACTGATGTCTGGATGGCTACTGACACAGTCGTACGTGTAGCGTGTGTAGAGCAGCGGACTCAGCACGCAACCCTGTGGAGATCCAGTGCTGAGTTTGAGGGCTGTGGAGAGATTTGAGCCAACTCTAACTCTTTGTACCCGGTCTGAGAGGAAGTCTCTAATCCAGCAGCAGATGCTCTCCGAAAGTCCAATGTCCAGTAACTTTACTGTCAGTATTTCTGGTAGAATGGTATTAAAGGCAGAGCTGAAGTCAACAAAGAGTAGCCTAGCATAGCGCCCCTGCAGTTCCAGGTGGGAGATGGTGGTGTGGAGTGCAGTTACAATGGCATCCTCTGTTGATCTGTTAGCTTTATATGCAAATTGAAATGAGTCAAGTGTGGGTGGGAGGCAGGACATGATGTGACATTTAACCAGTTTCTCAAAACACTTCATAACAGTTGGAGTCAGAGCGACTGGTCGGTAGTCATTGAGGCTACTGATGCTGGTCTTTTTAGGCAGTGGTATGATTGTGGCTGACTTCAATCATGGAGGTATGAAGGACTGGGACAGTGCTGTATTGAAGATCTTTGTAAAGACCCCAGCCAACTGATCCCCACACTCTTTGAGAACCCTCCCAGTCACTCCATCTGGTCCAGCCGCCTTTCTGGGGTTCACTGCCCTCAGTGTACACCTCACTTCATGTTCCTGCACTATAAGACTGGTGCTGCTGAGGCCAGGTGGTAGGGCTGCTGCTGTTGAACTCTTCATGTCGAACCGTGTGAAGAAGTAATTCAGCTCCTCCGCAAGCACTGGGTTTTCCTCCACCATCATGGTATTGCTGGACTTGTAGTGGGTTAGATGCTAGACTCCCTTCCACACTTGCCTAGTGTTGCTGGTCCTGAAGTGGTTTTCAATCTCAGTTTTGTAGTCCTGTTTGGCCTTCTTGATCCCTCTCCTCAGGTCGGCTCTGGCAGCTCCGTACCGTACCCCATCACCAGACCTGAAAGCGATGTCACGTTGCCTCAGCAGGACCTGGACTTCTTTGGTCATCCAGGGTTTCTGGTTGGAATAAACCCGAAGACGTCTGTCCACAGTGACATTGTCAACTCAGAAGTTGATGTATGAGAGCACAGATATTGTGTAAACCTCCAGGTCCTGATGTTCAAAAACACTCCAACCAATACTCTCGAAGCAGTCCTGCAGTTGATGTAATGCCCCCTCTGGCCAGGTTTTTACGGTCCTTGTGGCTGGTGGAATTTTCTTCCTGTATTGTGTGTATGCCCGGAATTAACATCATGGATAAATGATCTGATAACCCCAGATGTGGTAAAGAGTTTGTCCTATAGCCTTTCCTGATGTTACTGTAGACTTTGTCCAGCTTGTTATATCTGTGTATTTCCTCATCTCAGTATCTCCAGCTTACAGTTCTGATTCTGCAGTGCAGTAGAGAGAAGCTTCACTCCTGAATCCTGTAGCTTATTGACACTCAGGTTCAGATCCCTCAGTCTGGAGGAGTTTGAGCTGAGAGCTGAGCACAGAGCTGCACAACCTTCCTCTATTAGCTTACACCCACACAACCTGAGAGAGAAATAATAATAGTTTAAAACTCTAGCATCTCAGTACAGAATAAGTTTTAATCATTCATGTTCCTATAAGTAGCAGTGCAGATATTAAACATCAAAACCTTTGTAGATTTTTCATCCTTTCCATCAAACCACCAGAATCAGAAATAGTGATGTCATAGTGTAACCTGGGAAACAATCAGCTGTTAATCATTGGTATGTATAAGACAATCTGAAGAGCTCAGGATTCAGTGCAGCATCATTCAGTTATAGGTGAGGGAAAAGGGAAACTGCTGGTGCTGCACCAAACCCTAAATTTACCTCTATAGCATTTAAATGGAGAAGAGATTTTAAAAATAAATAAGAATAATAACAAACATTAAAACATAAGTAAAGTTGGCTTATAATGACATAAATAGTGCTGTAGAGCTGCACTGATTATAAATGTTTATCAACTGGGTAATTAATTGTTGAGAAAATCTATTAATTTAACAAATTTCATTTGATGTATATCTTCAACCATCCTACTGTGTGTGTGTGTGTGTGTGTGTGTGTGTGTGTGTGTGTGTGTGTGTGTGTGTGTGTGTGTGTGTGATGATGATCTCACCTCAGTATCTCCAGCTTACAGTTCTGATGCTGCAGTGCAGTAGAGAGAAGCTTCACTCCTGAATCCCATAGCTTATTGTTACTCAGATCCAGATCCCTCAGTCTGGAGGAGCCTGAGCTGAGAGCTGAGCCCAGAGCTGCACAACCTTCCTCTGTTAGCTTACAGTATCGCAACCTGAGAGAGAAATGATGACATCAACACATTGTAATCTAAACATTCTGGAGGGACAAGTGGAACCAAACCAAAAAGTTTTCAGTGTAGATTCACAACGCAAAAGTAAAGTTTGGCACCATTTTGTGAGAGGATAAACTTGGTGAATCTACACTGAAACAAATCAGTACTAAAGCTTTGTAAGTTATTTGGTTTGCGATTGAATAACTTTAAGCTTTTATTAGAATAAAGCTGATCCATGTGACCATGTGGAAAGTGATATGGCAAGGTAGATGTCTGCACCAAGTGATGTCACCAGGATGCACTGGGCAACCTTCAGCATCACTTTGACACGTAACCCCTACCTACAGTGCCTTGATTTCATAGTTTTGGCTTTTTGCTGTACACTCACATACCTCTACATATTCTGTAATTACACACACAGTGTGCACGCTGTGAATAGTTTCCAATCTAAATTATGATAAAAGTGACAAACTTCCTGAGTAACTCTTTTGCGTTTCACAACCTGCCAAGTTGGAATGTCCACAAAGAGACGGCGCCTCGGTAATCTGGGACAGGGAAGAGTGGCAACAAAGGAAGGAGAGGAGGAAAGATAAAAGTGGGTTCTTCTCCTCCTCTTTTCTTCTCCTGAGCCTCTCGCTTTTTTTGGCTGGGTCACCTGAGTCCTCCTACTGGCCACAACTCACAGGTGGGTGTGTGTGAGCAATGGAACCATCTAACCAGGACACACGCACACACACACACACACACACACACGCACGCACGCACGCACGCACGCACGCGCGAAAGCTTTGATGCCTTCCCCAGGTTCTTAAGAACTTCCATGAAGACACGCTGTCCTAGAAGACGTTCCTTCATCAAATAGTAACGACAGTCCCGTTAGGTTTTAATTAACACACACACACACACACACACACACACACACACACATCGTTAACAATTCACACTGCTCTTCCTCTGGGTCTCAGACTCTTCCACTGCCAAAGACCTGATTTACATCATATGTGCCCAGAACACACACACACATACACACACACACACACACACACACACACACAGAATATAAAGTATTACTTTAAACAAGGAAGTGTTTGAATTGTGTCGAATTGATTAAGTTCATTAGCTTATACAGGTCCATCAATCACACAGATCCCTTTTCTAATACAATACTGATATTAGTGTGGATCAATACATCATATTGATGCAATAATGATCTAATACTGATTCAATACTCCAATCCGATACTGGTCCTAATACTGATCAAACACACAATTCAAACTCTTATATTAAACCTTCACAAAGTAAGAAATAACTATTATTAGTTATTATTATTATTATTATTATTATTATTATACTGAATTAAATTATTGATTATTAATCTTTCTTTATTTTAAACAATCATTTATGTTCTTTGAGCTCTGTTAGTGACGTGTTGAATGTTGCCATGTTCTTTTTTTCACACTGATGACACTCATGCTGCTGTTTTAACCTGGCAATTAGTAAGTAATCAATTTGTTTAACCTTCGATCATTTCATGAATCCTTTAAGCAGCAAAATTGTGATTAATCGGGAAAACATTCAGAAAACACGAATCACGAGACGATTTGTCGCCCTCTTGAGGTAACAAAAGGTAAAACATGAGCACTGGTACACAGTCCAGTTCCTGCTTGTTGGTAATTTATTCTTTTTTTTATTAATGCGTTAAAGTTCTTGAGCTTTAACTTAATTAAGCTGGTTTCTTATTTACCGTAACACGTTCTAACATGCTCACGTGATCAATCGAGTAACTTCAGCAGGGGAGGAAAAATTACACTTTAAAAACTAAGAGGTCTTCTGTGGCAGAAATACCACGTGACATGATGCAACGCAAAAACTAAAGCTAGGCGCCATTTTGTGAGAGAAAAATAAAGCGCCTGAGGAGAAACCCGACGAGTCTACAGTCATAATGAATCTAATCCAGTACTCCTCCTACTGTTGTTCCGATATTGATCCAATACTGCTTCTAATATTGATCAGATACTCCTAATTTTGATCCGACACTGATCCAGTACTGCTTCTAATATTGATCAGATATTGACCTGATACTCCTCCTTACAAAGATCATATACTGCTCCAAATACTGATCAGATACTGATCGAACACACAGTTTAAACTGTTATAATAAACCGTCATAAAGTATAAATTACTGTTGTTTATTATACTGTGTTAAACTATTTGTTTTAAATCTTTTTCTTTTTAAATAATCATTTATGTTCTTTGTTGTTTCATGTCATTCGTTTATGCCATATATAATGAGTTCATATATATATATATATATATATATATATATATATATATATATATATGAACTCATTATATATATATATATATATATATATATATATATATATACTGCTCAAATAACTAAAGAGAACACTTAACAACACAATGTAACTCCAAGTGTTCCCTTTATTTTTTTGAGCAGTAGGGTTAGAAAGATGAGAGAGGTCCATCATAGCTACACTTCAACTATGAGAGACAAAATGAGAAAAAAGATACAGGAAATCACATTATAGGATTTATAAAGAATTTAATTGTAAATTATGGTGGAAAATAACTATTTGGTCAATAACAAAAGTTCAACTCAATGCTTTGTAACATGACCTTTTTTGGCAATGACAGAGGTCAAACATTTCCTGTATGTCCTCAGCAGGTTGGCACACAATTAAATGTGATTTCCTGGATTTTTTTCTCATTGTGTCTCTCATAGTTGAAGTGTAGCTATGATGAAAATTACAGACCTCTCTCATCTTTCTAAGTAGGAGAACTTGCACAATCAGTGGCTAAATACTTTTTTGCCCCACTGTATATATGCTTTCTTATTATATTTTATTTATTATACTTTAAATGTAAATAATGAAATAATAATTATTTACAATAATTGTGTACAAATAATGGTGAAATTAATTGATATATTCTCAGCACTCTGCCTTCTGAAAATTGGACCCAAATTTCCACCAATCACATCCTCATTAATCCCCCAATCACTAAGTGGGCGGAGCTATCAGGTTTAGATTTAGGGACTAAGGGAGTAGACGTGTGAAACTTTTAACATACATTCATACACACTAGAACCCGCAGGAACTCATGCTGTACAAGACCGGACCGGACTCTGAGACATGGGGACACACTGTCCATACACCATATCAGCAGGTTTGTCTCACACACACACACACACACACACACACACACACACACACACACACACACACACACATTTACTCTATTCATTTTAGAGATTTACTTTATGCAGAATTTATATACAGATTATGTGACTATAAACTATCTTATTGTTATTTTGCCCATGCTGAGTCAAACACACCTTTGGGTAATCTTCTGTGTGTGTGTGTGTGTGTGTGTGTGTGTGTGTGTGTGTGTGTGTGTGTGTGTGTGTGTGTGTGTGTGTGAGGATGTTTTGTGGTACAGGTTGTGTTAAGAAATGTACTTTTTTTCCCATTTGAACAGGGGTGCAAAAACTTTAGCACAAGGTTCTACATCATTTTATATTTTAAGTTTCTATTTCTTCTGAACAAGAGTTAAAAGCTGTTATTATTTAAATAAAATATTTAGTTTTTGTGACATCTAACAACATTTAATAACTGATATTACATCAAACACATTTAATAGTCTTGACTGATTTGATATTTAGTATTAGAATAATGATATTCCTATTCTTTACATTAATGTTATGATGCTAAATACTAAAGACATATCTAAAAAAAAATTTATATATTAAAATATTGGAAATAAAATATGTATTATTTTATATGTGTATATGTACAGTATATGTCTAAATTCATACCTTAACTTAATGATAACCGTTTTGTGTTATCTGAGGTTTGTATAATTACAAATTGATATTTTGTGCCTTTGGATTTTCTGCATTCTTTATATGTTTTATATCAGTCGGCATTTAATGACATGAATATCACCTTAAAAACGCATATAAATGTTTTCCGTTTGTCTCAATTAGTGAATGAATATAATGAGTTCAAATGTATATCATAAACTCTCTGGATATTGAATTGAATAATATATGTTTTTTAATTATTAGCAAATGTTAGATCGTTTATTACTTTTCTATATTTTGTGTACAGATTATTAATTTTGTAATTGTGTTTAATATGCTGTGTGTTTTTTGTTTGTGCAGTCGATGCTGAAGCAGTACTTAAAGGATGAACCAGAAAACAGGGCAGGTTAATAATAATAATAATAATAATAATAATAATAATAATAATAATAATACAAATAATAACAATAATGACAAAATAATAATATTATTAGTAACAATAACAATAACAACAACAATAATTACATTAAGAACTGTAATAACAACAATAATTATTATTATTAAATTATTAAGATATTTTTTAAATAATTTGTTCATTTTTGCAGACTTTAGACATAAGAGGTTTTTTTAATGAAATATAAAATATTTCCATTTTTATTGCTTGTATTTTAATTAAATTATATAATTATGATTGCCTCTCTCTCTCTCTCTCAGGTGATCAGATGCACTCAGGTGAGCTGTACCTGCCGGTGTTTCCGCCCCCATCGACTCAATATCAGGTCATGTGATCGCTGCAAGCATGGATGGGTGGCCCATGGTGAGCATAAAACACATTTATGCAAAAGTTTGTGCACCTCTGGTTAAATCATGTTTTGGTGTTTTGTAGAAGAGCCTGTGCAGCTCAGAAAGACTGTGTGTGTGTGTGTGTGTGTGTGTGTGTGTGTGTAGCTGTCAGTAAGTTGTGTGTGTGTCCGGGTCAGGTGGAGGTTGTTCACTCGGACACCGTGTGTGATCTCAGCGCTCTGGTCCTGATGAACACTCAGGCTCTGCCAGTAAGGATGAAGATCTTACTCGACCGGCTCTTCAGCGTCCTCACACACACCGACGTCCTGCAGATACTGCACACACACGGCTGGACCCTGCACGACTACGTCAGGGGGTACATGCTACAGGTACACACACACACACACACACACACACACATGTTAAAGTTTATATAATTACAAATATAAATGAACCGTTCATATAAATTTAAAAAATCAATTAAATGATTTTAAAATATTTAAAAGTTTTGCCTGCTATTGTGTTTTTGTTTTTTCTGTTTGTGACGCAGGACCCGCTGGGTAACGTTTTGGACCGCTGGGTGATCATGACCCTCGAGGACGAGCTCCTGACTCTGAAGCAGTTTCTGCGTTTTGGTGAGACCAAGTCCATCGTGGAGCTCATGGTCACCCAAGAAGAGTTTGGGGAAAGTTTCAAACCAACAAAACCCGTCTCCGATTGCTCCGCGTACGGCGAGAGCCTCAAATCGGAAACGGTGTTCGCCAAAGATCAAAAGCAGCCCGCCGGGCACCGGTTCGAGGACCACGGCAGGAGAAAAGCACCGGAGATTCTCCAGCCAGCTCAGGACAGACACACGGCCTCGGTGGTCCTTCAAGAATTCTGCAAACTGCCGTTTAGAGAGAGGCGAGGTGCAGGACACGGAGAATCCACCAAAATCCCATCAGCCGAGCCCACAGGGAGCAGGAGGCAAGGCCGAACAAGCAGAGGTACCCATGCTCAGGGTCAGAGCTTTTGTTCGAACTTGTTCTCACTTATGTCCTCATTTAATGAGTCAGTGTTTGAATCAGTGAATCGTTTGGTCCATTGGTAAGATTCATTCTTTTGCCTTTCAGCGGATCTGTAAGTAAATAAATAAATAAATAAATAAATAATAAGTAAATGATCATTTTGCTCTTTCTTTCTATCTGTCTTTTTTTCTTTCATTCATTCTTTCTGTATTTCTTTCTTTTGTTCCTTTTTCCTTCTTTCTTTCATTCTTTATTTTGTTCTTTCTTGGTTTCTTTCTTTCTTTCTTTTTTTCTGCCTTTCATTCTTTCTCTTTTTAATTTGTTTTTTCTGTATTTCTTTTGTTTTTTTTCCTTTGTCCTCTTGTTATTTCTTTCCTCATTCCTTCTTTCTTTCTTTTGTCTTTCAGAAGGTCAGTTAGGGAATTACTAACGAACTAAATAAATAATAAGTAAGGAATAATTTTTCTTTCAGACTTTCATACAATCGTTTCTGTATTTCTTTTGTTCATTCCTTTTTTCTTTTGTTCTGTCTTTCTTTTCTCTTTTCTTCTTGCTTTATTTTTTCTTTCTTTCTTTTTTACTTTTGTTATCTTTTTATTTATTTATTTTTTTTGGACCATTTGATGTCCAAATTGGTCAAACAAAGAAGTGTTTGAATTCCGAGGTTCCACTGTATTATTATTATTTTTGTTGTTGTTGTTGTTGTCATTATGACCTTGTGATTTATTTGAGTCTGATGGAACTTTGGAAACAGAACCTCGGGGGCTGCAGTAAATCCCGTCCTGTTAAGTGAAAGGTCTAAAGGATTTTAGAAATTTCCTTTATTCTTAAGGAATATTTTTTAAAATTTGGTCTAAAGGAGAGCTGTGTCTGATGCCGGGCTGTTTGGGACCAAACTTTGGGTCGCCTGTTGCCATGCTGCAGCTTTTGTTCTGACGTTAAGACTGGTTCTACCACAGGCCTCGGGGAAATATCGTAGGCAGATATCAGATCAGAAGCACGTCGCTCGGCTAACCCCGACCTCTTTCCCGCCCCCGCAGGCCTGAGGGAGTGCCCGCGTAAGGCTCGCGTGAGCTGCGGCTCCTGCGGGAAAAGCTTTTATGACAAAGGCACGCTGAAGATCCACCACAACGCCGTGCACCTGAAGATCAAACACCGCTGCACCGTGCAGGGCTGCACCATGGTCTTCAGCTCGCTCAGGAGCCGGAACCGGCACAGCGCCAATCCGAACCCGCGCCTACACGCCCCCTCGCTGCAGAACCCCCTCCCCCCCAAGCATCAGGCTCCGCCCCTGTACTCCGTATCTCTGATAAAGGTCCAAGACCCTCCTGTACCGACCGCTTCGGTTCCAGCGAACATACACGCTCCAAGCGACAGTCAGCGCCTAACGACCGTTCCCGCCTCCAGGGGCGGGGCTATGTCTCTGGCCACGCCCAAGAAGAAACCGCGTAAGTCCAGCACTCCGCTGAAGATACAGCGGGACCGTGAGGGAGGAGCCGATGATGAGGACGGAGCGAGAATCCCTCGGTCCTTACTAACGCTCATCCACCAGCAGCACCAGAGCTACGAACCTCAGAGCAGCGACGGACGAAGTTACTACGATAAATAAAGAAGTGTCATAAGTAAATAAACACTTTGCTTAGGTCATGTAAAGCTATTAGCATTACTTTTTTTATTTATGATTTAATAACTTTTTGATATAATGGGAAGACAAAATACAAAACTTCCCTCACACACAGAAAGAAAGAGAGAAAATGGAATGAATGAATGAATGAATAAATAAATAAATAGATCATTTCTTTGGCTATTTCTTTCTTCCTTCCTTTCTTCATTACTTCCTTTCTTTGTTTCTTTCTTTCATTTTATCTCTCTTTCTTCCTGTCTTGTTTTCATTCCTCTTTGCTTTCTTTCTTTCTTTATTTATTTGTCCCATTCTTCCTTCCTTTCATTCTTTTCCTTCTTTCTTCTTTTCCTTCTTTCATTCTTCTTTTCTTTCTTTTTTCTTTCTTTTCGCTTCCTTCCTTCCTTTCTTTGTGTATTTGTGTATTTGTTCCATTCTTCCTTCCTTTTTATTGTTGTTTTCTTTATTTATTTTTTCTACCTTCATTTTCTTTCTTTGTTTTTTTCTCTCTTTTTTCTTTTGTTCTTTATTCCTTTTTCTTCCTTCCTTCCTTCCTTCTTTCCTTCCTTCTGTAAATTTCCCCATTGTGGGATAAATAAAGGATTATCTTATCTTATATTCCTTCCTTCCTTATTTTCCGTCCGTCTGTCTGTCCGTCTTTTCTACACATCCATTCCAGCAGGCGGCGATAGTGATATCAGTATCGTTTGTTTCTAATTAAGCAATGGAACACCTCTGTGGCGCGTTTTTGTTCCACCTATATTCTGACAAACCAAGTCTCCTGTACAGCGATTGGTTAATATAGTGTTCTCTCAATTGTTCACCAATCAGAGAGTCTTGTTGATCAAACCACCAACCAATCCAAGCGGGGGAGGCGGGGACTGTGTGAAAACGGGTAGAAAGAATACTAAGGCGGCTCTCAATGGCACAAAGCGGGAGAGCATTTAACTAATTTTATATCGATAGAAAGCAGCGGGCGTGGTGTTTTATAACAGAGTCGGTGAGTAAGCTGCAGTACGGGTAGATTAACAACAGTGTTAGAGAAGTTAAACAATCCATGGCCGAACAGTCAGTGTGTTTTAGCCGGCTAACCGCCGAAATACCTGCACTGGACTGCGCTGTGTTATTGCTCCGGTTAGCTTCCGGCTGTATCCGGATTGGCTTAAGTGAATGTAAGAAGTGCACTAGATAGTGACAGATCTTACGTTTTATGTAGGGTACTAGTATAGGGAGTAAGGAGTTATTTGGGACACGGCCAGCTATAGAGCAATGTTTTGAGGTTTGCGCTGCAAAACCTGTGGGAAATGCTGAATAAATAAAATGATTGTTCTGATTATGTTTATGAATGTTTATGCAAAGCATTTAACCCAAGCCTGGCTATCACGGTACGTTGTACAGCAAGGCCACAGTGTTCCGTACAGATGTGTTTTATTCACATTTGCACCGATAAGTAAACCGTGTTAATCAACAGCTGTACGGGGTACTGTGATGCACACGGTACTGAAGCCTTCATTTCTCTCCTTGATATTTATAGTAGATATTATTCCTTTTATTTTTATTATTAAATCGATGTTAATCCAGTTTGTTTGGAGCTAAATCAGTCCTAAAACGCTTAGGCTTAGTTTGGAATGCTAAATAACTGATTCAGTGTCCGAGTGCTTTAGTTAGTCTCTTATTATTTCATTAATGCTAGTCATGTGGAGCTCTGTGTACATCTGTCAGCCGTACGGATTACTGTGATGTACACAGCACTGTGGAGTTAGCTTTTCTCTCGTTAGATTTAATCAGACACATTAAATTCTGTTGCTAGAATGATATTACTCCTCAGAGCTCCAGCTGTTAGATGCTGTTACATCTGTCCCGTACAGGTCTCGGTGTTCCATAGATTCTGGTTCTAGATTAGAGGACAGGAGATATAAAGATGAGAAGCTGTAACCCTCTGAGTTATGGATTTACGTATTTTGTATTAGTTAGGTTTAGATAGATTTCATGAGGTGTGGTGTGTGTTGTGTAGCACAAGATGAAGGCTGCACCCCTGCAGCACGATTTTACTCCCGGTGATGTCGTGTTTGCCAAAATGAAGGGCTTCCCTTACTGGCCTGCTCGGGTAAGAACGAACACACACACACACACAATATGGCATTTATTTTAAATATTATTTTGACATTTTACTTTAACGATCTTGTATGATATCCTAATCTGTTAATCTGAGAGGTTATATATGGACCCTTCATTTGTTTATTTGTTCTTATTTATTTCTCTCATCTCATTTGTGTTACATCACTCATTGTAATTTGTGAAGAAGTTTGTGTGACGTTTTTCCCTGCAATGTTTTCAGTTAAAAAGTGCAGAAAAGAAAAACTATTGTTTGTTTTTCATTTTCCTGATCTCTGCAGATTGCTGAAGGAAAAGCTCCGAATAATAAACTCCCCATCTTCTTCTATGGAACTCATCAAACGTAAGAGCAGGACAACACACAGTAGTCAAGTCAAGTCAGATTTATTTATATAGCGCTTTTTACAATGGAGCATTGTCTCAAAGCAACTTTACAAGTTTAGATTATCTCCTAATAACTACGTCCAATCCCAAATTGAGCAAGCCTAGGGCGACAGTGGCAAGGAAAAACTCCCTAGTTCTAGGAAGAAACCTTGGGAGGACCAAGACTCAAAAAGGGAACCAACCTCCTTGGGCGGCGTAGATGATAAATCTAAGAGCGAAACTAAAGTCATGGAGTCAAAGTTCGAATAAAAAGTGAAGTATGCACATGGGCATTAAGTGGCCCGGGTATGATGGGGCTGGAGCTGATGACGGAAGCAGCTTGGGTGGAGCTACAGCAGATGAACATCATGTGTGGGGCTGGAACTGCCGGAACACAGCTCGGAACACAGGACTTTTATTATGGAATATTAAAGCCATATCTTAAAATATTAAATCATTTTTTGGTAGAATCTGCTCTGGAATTATAGAAAGGATTAAATCATTTATTCTTATTTATTCCTCTATTGATTATTACTTAAAATGTTTGATAGTAATTTAATTACATTTGTTTTAATTCCTGCTTTTTTTGAATTTATTAACTCATTTTATACTTATTTTTTATTTATGTGTTATTTATTTCTGCTGTTGCAGAGCTTATTTTAAATACCATATATATCTGGTATTTTATTTTAATTAATCTATGTTTTTATCATTTTTGCAAACATGAGTATCTTATTTATTCCTCTTATTGCAAAGCATTATTATTTCACCATTTTTAATTATATTTTAATTTTTTAAGTTTTATTGTACACATTATTATTAGTAATTTAGTTTGAATGTTATTTACAAAGTTGCTTAGTTTTTCTCTTTCTAGTTTAGTTTGGAGCCGTTTATCAGTTCATTTTCATTTGTTTTATTTGTTACAGTATTTTGGTTATAGCAAATATTATTAGTGTTAAATAATTGTTTTTTATCTCATGTATTTCCTTCAGAGTTTTATTGTTACAGTAACTTGTTTAGTATCAATTCTATTTAAAGTTACTTAGTTAAACTTTTTTTTTTATTTATGACTATGGTAAATATTTGTATTTATTATAACTTACTTTCCTTCTTACTGAACCTTTATTATAGTAAAATATTTTGTATGTTCTTTATTTGGTCTTTTTAGTATTATTGATTTATTCCTCCATTTACAGAGCTTTATTTATTAAATAATTCAGTCAGGAATAATATGTTAATTTGGTTGATTAGTCGTGTTACTGTTTTTTTCCACATCAGGTTTGGTAAAATTGTATTTATTAAATTCCCTCTTTTCAGTTATTAGGAACATAAACTTTTTTTACTCACTTATTAATTTATCTTGTTCTGGAGCCTTTTTGTTAAACTATTAAAATATTTCAAAATCTTAAATATATTATATGCTAATTATAAAATATAATTTGCTAGAAATATTTTAATTTAATTGTTTTAATTAGATCATTCCTATATTTATTCTATAATCATATTTATGTAATTATTTTTTGTTTCTTTAACAGAACTTCATTGCTACCTAAAGACGTCTGTCACTACTGGCCCAACAAGGAGCATCATGGGAAGTCCACCACCAGAGGGGGCTTTGACCGGGCCATGTGGGAGATCGAGAATGACCCCGGGGTCGGTCTTAGAGGTCAAAAGGTCAGCTGATATGAGAGAGTGTGTTTCCGTTTTCCTGTAGAGTTTGTACGGTTCTAGACAGGACTCCTGTAGTGCACTAGGTAGGGAGCAGGGTGTGTTTGGGACGTTCTAATGTTCTGCCTGTCTGTCTGACAGAAGGCAGATCTGATCAGGAGGGTGCAGGAGGGCCGGAGGAAAGCCAGAAAAGCAGGAAAGGCTTCCTGTGGTCCCACGACTGCGATAACGAGTAAAACCTGCAACAGACCGTCCGGCCCCGAGACCCAGACGGGGAAGGAGACGGCCAGATGGGGTAGGGTCGCCCCGAGTCCTGGCGCACCGTCCAGAAAAGCTCCGGCAAAACCCGCATCGCCTGCGAAAAGACCCAGCGAAGCACGAGAACCCCCCGTGACCAAACAGCCGGCCGACAGAACTGTGCTGGCCAGAAAGGCCATCGTGGCGAAGAAGTCCTGCTCCGTCATCGCAAGGAGGAAGATTCTTAAAAAAGCGAAAGCAGTCCGGGGCAAAAGGTCTGCGAAGAAAACGCTCAAGATAAAGCTGCCGTTCAGAGCCCAGAATCACGTAAGTGCCTGATGTTAGTCATAAATAAAAACAGAAGCAGGTTTAGTTCTCTTAGCCGAGGGGTAACGATACGTGATCTTACGCATCACGCCGTCTAATGCAGTAGCGTTTTATGAACACCAGAGGGCAGTCATGCATCACACTCTTCCACTCTCAGTGAGACTTGTTATAATTTATTTTAATTATTGCAGAGGACTAAAGATTTTTTTGTTTAAATACTAGAAATGTACAAATAATCTTAGGGTTGATTCTTAGCTGAACATTTAGCTGTCTTGAAAAGAGAAAAGGAGCCAAAATAATTGTTAATTTTTGACAATAAAGATTTTCAAGATGGGCTGGTGCTTTTCTTAGGGGCTGCAAGGGGGAAACAATCAAGGAACCACTAGAATAGGGCATTTTGTTTACAATTTTAAACCTTTTTAATTTGAAAAATTTCTATTAATTGCAGGGACTAGTTTTTTGTTTAAAAACATGCGTTGTTTTGCATTGTTTACTCCTCAGAAATAAAAGAGGAATGCCTTTTATCGAATATAAAATTGATCGTTGTAAAAAAATCGAATCGCGAACTCGGAATCGTGAGTCGAATCGTTACATCCTTAAGCAGAACCATGACCTTGTTGTATCTCCCTGTCCTGTAGGAGCCAACGCCAAAATCCAGAGTCACAACACACAGAACCAGAGGCTCCCCGCAAAAACAGCGAGACTTAACCCCAACATCAAGAGAGGCGTCTCTGAGATCAAGAGACTCGGGGCAGAAATCTCGAGACTTGACCCCAATGCTCAGAGAGTCGACTACAAGATTGAGATCCGCTCTAGATCTCATGGACGCAACTCCGAGATCTAAAGACTTGACCCCAAAGTCCAAAGTTTCGACTCTGATGCCCAGAAGCTCGACCACAAGGTCAAGAGACTCTGGTTCAAAGCCGAGAGAATGGCCTCGGAGATCTAGAGGCTCCGATAGTAACTCAGATCTGGAGCTCGGGGAATCTGCATCAAAACGTCTGAGATCAGGAGAGTCGACGCAAAAATCTAGAGACCGGTCCCCGACGACAAGATCGAGAGCAGCTGCTGCGTCACCCAGTAAATCTGCTCCGGATCTTATGGACACAACTGAGAGATCTAGAAACTCGAGCCCAAAGTCCACAGCTTCGACTCTGATGCTCAGAAACTCGACTGCAAAGCAAGGACAGTCGGCTCAGAGATCTAGAGGCTCTGCTGTGTCGCCCAGCACCTCGGATCTGGAACTTAAGGACTCTGCATCAAAAGATCTGAGATCAAGAGAGTCAGCACAAAAATCCAAAGATCGAACCCCAATGCCCGGAGAGTCGAATACAAGATCAAGAGCCGCTGCTGCGTCACCCAGTAAATCCGCTCCAGATCTTGGAGACTCTGCTTCAGATCTTATGGATGCAACTGAAAGATATAGAGACTTGACCCTGAAATCCAGAGCTTTGACCCCAATGTCGAAAGACTCTGCTTCAAAGCCGAGAGAACGGGCTCGGAGATCTAGAGGCTCTGCTCCGTCGCCCAGCAACTCGGATCTGGAACTTAAGGACTCTGCATCAAAATATCTGAGATCAAGAGAGTCGGCGCAAAAATCTAGAGGCCAAGAAAAATCCCCAGGATTGACCCTGAAGCTCAGACAGTCAGCCTCACAAGCCAGAGACTCCACTCGAAGGTCTAGGGACCTGACTCCAAAATCCAGGGACGTGGCCTCAGAATCTAGAGAGTCGACCCCGGAGCCAAGAACTGGAAACTCAGTCCAAAAACCCATGGACTCCGGTGTTAGCTCGGCAGACTCTGCCTCAAAGCCTAGAGAATCTGAAACGAAATCCAGAGATTCTGATCCGAAACCAACGGACTCGCCTGCAAAAGCCAGCAACTCTGGAGTCAGCTCAAGAGACTCGACTATAAAACCCAGAGACCTGCCTCTGAGATCTGGACTCTCGACTAAAGAACCGAGGAGCTCTGGGATTTGGTGCAGGCCCCCTGCATTAAGATCCGGAAAGCCACCTTTGAAACGTAGAAATCTCAGAGATCAGACTCAGAGCTCCAGAGGCCTGGCTACAAGATCCAGAGGCTCGGTTCAGAAATCTAAAGACGCTGCTCCAACATCCAGGGACTCCGTTTCAAAAATCAGAGACTTGCCTACAAGATCTAGAAATTTAATCCTGAAAGCCAGCGACTTGTCTCTGGACCACGTCTCTGCTCTGCAGCTCACCGTCCCGGCTTTCAAACCTTGGTTAAAACGTTGCGATTCGGATCCACAGCCTGGCAGCTCGACTCCAGCTCGGAAATCCACCAACGCTAAGGAAAGTCACCTCTCTTCCTCTCTGGAACCCAAACACCTGCCTCCAGAAAACACCGACTCGCCCAGTGATATAAAACCAAGTGGCTCGGATTCAAAACCAAAACCTAACGACCCTAATCTGAAAACCAGCGACTCTGCTGTGAAATCCAGTACCTCGGCTCCAAAGCCCAGTGCTAAACCGAGCAACATTGCTCCAGAACCGGGCAACTTGATCATAGGACCCGTTACAAAATCTGGAGACTCTGCTCTGGAATGCTGTGACGCCGATTGGGAACGTTCTTCGAAAATCTGCAACCTGACTCCGGATTCTGGAAATTTGGCTCCAAAACCAAGCAACCCTCTAGAACCGGGCGACTCCTCTCCAGAACTTTCCATCTACACTCCAGAACCCAGTGTTTCAGCTCCAGAACCAGCTGACTCTTCTCTGGAACCTCTTGTCTTGGCTTCAGAACCCAGTGTTTCAGCTCCAGATCTTCTTGAATCAGCTCGAGAACTTCCAGTCTCAGCTCCAGAACCTAGCGACTTGGCTCAAGGACCCAGTGTCTCAGCTATAGAACTTCTCGACTCGCCTCCAGAACCTGTTGATTCAGCTGCAGAACCTCTTGACTCGGCTCCAGAACCTAGTGACTTAGCCTCAGAACCTCTTGACTCGGCTCCGGAACCTAGTGACTTAACCTCAGAACCTCTTGAATCAGCTCCGGAACCTCTTGACTCGGCTCCAGAACCTAGTGACTTAGTCTCAGAACCCCTTGAATCAGCTTCGGAACCTAGTGACTTAACCTCAGAACCTCTTGAATCAGCTTCGGAACCTCTTGACTCGGCTCCAGAACCTAGTGACTCATCTCCAGAACCTCTTGGTTCAGCTCTAGATCCTCTTGACTCAGCTCCAGAATCTTCTGTCTCGGCTCCAGAACCCAGTGATGTTCTTCCAGAACCGGGTGTCTTGGTTCAGAAACAGAAGCTGAAGGAATCTGCATCTGATCTAAAGGAGAACATCCCAGCCGTGGCTGAGGCAGCGTCCAGCCCTCCAGGTAAAACCCATCAGGCTAAGTACAGAGGACAGAGACGAGTCTCCAGATAACTTTGTTAGCTTTAGGACAGAGGACAGGGACAGGGACAGCCCTATAGGTGATCAGCCCTAAGTTATGGACAGGAGTTTAGGACAGGTCCGCTGGTAAACATGTCCAGGATGAGGACAGTTTAGGACAGAGACACTGAGGTCAGGGACAGGGAGGACGAGATAATAACCGAGCGTCTCTGTGTCTTCAGTCTCTCTGCTGGAAAAGTTCGAGCTGAGGAAGAGGAAGAGGCCAGAGACAGACGAGGAGGGACAGAGGACGCGGAGACGGAAGACGCAGGAGCAGAAAGACGCCAACGAGGAAGAGGAGGAGGCGGGAGATAAAGAGGCGAAGGGGGAGAAGAGGAAAGGGGAGGAGACGGAGGACGAGGACAGGAAGACAAAGAAGAAAAGAGAGGACGGCTCCACGGGACAGAAGGACACCGAGGACGAAAAGAGGAAGCTGGTAATGTCGGCCATTATTCGTTATCAGTGTAAGAGCAGCGGGAGTATGGTGGTGTGTGGGTGTAAAGGTGGATCATAACGCCCCTCCCTCCCTCTGGTAGAGGAGCAGTGTGCTGGCTGAGAAGAGAATGAGCGTGCTGAAGTCCCTGCAGGGTTTGGTCACGTCCTCCAGAACCAGAACCGTCAGAGCCCGAGCTCCGAAAGAGGACCAGGACGAGTGGGGGGAGAGGACAGAGGAGCCCGAGAGGGAGAGGGGTGCAGAGAGGGAGCAGAACAGGGGCGCCGAGAGAGAGAGGGGCGCAGAGTGAGTCGACCTAAAATCTCTGATCGAATGTTACTGTGATCCATTATCTCCCACTGCAGGATCAAATACAGCTTAAAGGAGAAAGATCATCCTAAGTGTTGGCTCTGGACACTAAACACGCCTCCGACCCACTGACTCTGCTCTCTAACTGCTCCTGTGATTCTGATTCTCCTAATGTGATTCACCCATTTTTTTTAATCTCTGATTCTTTGAATACGACTCTGATTCTGATTCCTTGTTTCTGTCTAACTGCCACTTTAATCTGATGCTGAATCTCTTAGTTTGATTCACTGACTCTATGAATCAGACAGCAATTCCTTGTTTGTGATTCAATATTTCTTTGAATCTGGTTCTCTTAATTTGATTCACTTACTCACTGAATCTGACTTTGTTTACTCTGATTCAGTGATTCTCTGACTCTTTTAAACTGACTCCCTGATTCATTTTTTTAATGTACTGCTTCGCTTCTTTGAATCTTGTTCTGATTTTCCTCATGTGATTCACTGATTTTTTTATTTATTTTTATTTTATTTTAATCTTATTCTTGAGTCCTTGTTTCTTATTAACTGCTTCTTTGAATCTGATTCTGTATTTCTTAGTTTGATTCACGAGTTCTTTGAATCTCCGATTCTTTGAATTTGGTTCTGTTTCTGATTAACTGCCTCTTTGAAACTGATTCTGATTATCCTAATGTGATTCACTGATTCTTTGAATCTGACTGGAATTCTTTTTTTCTGGTTAACTGCCTCTTGAATTTGATTTTGATTCTTATGATTCTTTAAGTTTGACTCACTGACTCTTTAAATCTGCCCCTGATTCTCTTAGTTTGATTCACTGCTTCTTCGAATCTGATTCTGATTATCCTAATGTGATTCACTGATTCATAGAATCCGAATGTGATTCAAATTCTTTTTTTTTTTTCTTATTAACTGCCTCTAGAGTCTGATTCTGATTCTCTTAGGTTGATTCACTGACTTTATGAATCAGAGTCTGATTCCCTGTTTCTGATTCATTGATTCTTTCTCTTAACGTGCTTTTTTCTGTTAAATGTGATTCACTGACTCCTTGAATCTGACTCTGATTCTCTGGAGCCTGTTCTCCGGGGTCGGTCTGATCCCTCGCAGCAGTCGGTTGCAGTAAACGAGCATGGAAATTGAGTGAATGAATCAATGAATCACTGACTCTGAGTCAGATTCACTAATCTCTTTACACTGATATTGATTGTGGGTGTTCCTCGGGCAGATTCGAACTGACTGTGTCTCCTGTCAGCAGGCTGATTAAACGTAAAGCAGACGAGGACAGAGCCGAGCAACGCAGAGGTGAGACACAGGATACAATACTGTCTAAAGGTTTAGGTTGTGTGATCACGGGCTGCCTCTGAGTGGCGCCACTGAGCAGCAGAACTCTAGCTGTAAGGACCTGAGCAGAATGAATTATGAATGGTTTGGAAAATGAGTGATGATTAGTCTGGCTTTGGGTTATTGTTTGTGTGGATCAGAAACACCTCTCACTGTTTTAACTCTCTGTGTGTGTGTGTGTGTGTGTGTGTGTGTGTGTGTGTGTGTGTGTGTGTGTGTGTGTGTGTGTGTGTGTGTGTGTGTGTGTGTGTGTGTGTGTGTGTGTGTGTGTTGCAGCTGCTCCTGCCCTGTCGGTTACAGACTCTGTGCTCTACAGGCTGCTGGGTGATATCAGGATCTCCATGACCCTGGAACAGCCGGTGAAGCTCCGTCATGTTCTGTTTATGGCTATAAAATTAGAGACGCGCTTATTCTTTAGATTCACAACCGGGTCATTTGATGGACGAAAGCTTTCTTAAGGAACAAAGCTTCTTAAGACAAACACTAATAAGTTTAAAAAGTTCATGAGCATGTTCTTAAATGTAGTTATCGAAAAAAAACTTCAGAAAGAAATCTTCATTGTCCTTTTATATTAATTTGTATTTGTCGTTATTGAGGTTAATCCGCTCAGAGGAATGACATCAAATCAAGCATTCAAAAAAAAATCGAACAAGAAATAGAGGTGATGGTGGAAAATGGAAAATCCGATAATTGTGGGGCGACGACGGAAAGCAAAAGCCATTTAACATCAGGGGCCGGATCCACAAAGGTGCCTTAAGAAAGGAGCTCTTCCTAAATGCGTCCTTAAGAGAACATCACAACGTTTTTGAAGACTTATCTTATTTTTTTTAAAGAACAATTCTAAGTGGTATTCTTGAAAGCATTATGTTCGTAAATGTTTCGTAACTGTACGACAGCGTCACACTCGCCTTAGGCTGTAGGAGGTGACAGACATCGAAAAGTAAAACGTTACCCAGTTTAGTTATTACAAATGAGGCCAAATACTTTAACTTTGTAAGTTTAAAAGTGTTTTGAGTGAAGGTTATATTTGCTGTTTGCTAAAATTAGATGTTTTTCCTCTGAGCGGATTAAAGAAAATAACAGAAATAACTAAATACGAATTCAGAATGTGTGCCGTGCCGCACGTCGTACGCTCCACAGTCATACGTGAGAAAACAATGAAGATCTTCTTAAGATGATATTTGAGAATTCTAAGTATCTTCGAGAACTGCATTTTAGAACGTCATTATGTCCTTAAGTGTCTTAAGAAAGCTGCCATGAATTGAATTATTTATTTGTAAGACTGTTTAAACTAAACTGTTTAAAGCTTTAGATTTCGATGCTTACCTTGTCGCCTCTTACAGCCTGTGGTGTATCGTAAGGTTACGAAAAACATTTAAGAACATAACGAGTTCAAGAATACCGCTTGTTCTTTGATTTGCTCTCAAGAAAAGGCTTAAGAAAAAACAACAACAATTCTTAAGCAGTTATTTGAAGAAAAATAAATATTTGTACCATTCTTCTTAAGAAAACACACACTTATGATGTTCTTCCTTAAGACGCCTCTGTGAATCCCGTCCCAGCTCCCAGGCCGCGGCAGTTACAAGAAAGGACTAGAAACTGAGATTTAAAATCGTAAACTTCACTATATCCACTATACATGTTCCTGTTTTTATTTCTCATGAATAACAATTCAGAATAACGTGTTTGTTTTATTTTATAAAAATGTAAAGTCAAGTCAGGTTTATTTCTGTAGCACTTTTTACAGTGGAGCATCGTCTCAAAGCAGCTGTATCATTTTAGCTTATCTTCTAATATGTAGGCCAATCCCACGTTTGCTAAGCCTGGGTGGCAGTGGCAAGGAAAATCCCTAAATGCTCTTAGGATTAAGACCCAAAAGAAACCCGACCTGCTTAGGTGGCTTAGATGATAACTGTAAGAATGAAAATATTAACAGATACATAAAATGCTGAATAAAGTAATGTAAAAACCATGCATATCTCCGTTATTTAGTCACATAAGAACTCGTAAGATGTTATTAACTCTTTTCCTAATGGAATTAAGAAGATACACACATTAGAAGATTTTCTTTCTTATTCACTGTGCGCGCGCGTGCGTGTGTGTGTGTGTGTACACCTTGTCTTGCTATACTTATGAGGACCAAATGTCCCCACGATGATAGGAAAACCAGGAAATTTGGCTGGGGTTAGGGATTTGCTGAATTCTGTCTGTCTCTCTGCAGGATGTGAATAAATGTCTGTCTGCACTGGATGAGCTCAGCTCGGTCTCTGTTTCATCACGACACATCCAGAACCACAGCGAGCTCATCGACACACTGCGCAAGGTACACACACACACATGTAATTATTATTATTATTTATTTTTAACGAGTACCGGGAGGTGTAAAGCACACACACACTGGTTCTGTTCGTGTTTGGCTGGCGACTGCACGTGAATGCTTGCGTGTGTGATCGTGTCCCAGCATGCACCGGTCCTATTAACACACCTGAGGATCAGACGGAGTGTGTTTATGAACCTGGATCAAAAGCAGAGCAGATTTAATGAATCACTAACGAGGAAGCGCTGACGGTTTAATTCCCACGAGAAACGCAGCCGCTGAGAGCTGGGGTGCATGTATCGGCGTGCGTGTGTGTGTGTGTGTGTGTGTGTGTGTGTGTGTGTGTGTGTGTGTGTGTGTCAGGTTGAAAGTCAGGTCTGTCTCTTCATGTGTGATGTAAACATGAGCTGCACGACTTTTTAATAGTAATGATCATAACGTATAGTAACGTGTGTGTGTGTGTGTGTGTGTGTGTGTGTGTGTGTGTGTGTGTGTGTGTGTGTGTGTGTGTGTGTGTGTGTGTGTAGATGCGCTGGTTCCGGGGCAGTGAGGCCATCATGTTTAAGGCGTCCATGCTGTATTACCGCTTTAAGAACATTTACCTGATCGGAGATCCGGACGATTCTCTCAGTCCTGATTACATCCAGTCACTGCAGGAGGAGAGGGAGAGAGAGCAGCACCAACACACACACGCTCACACACACACACCTGCCGCGGGTAAGAGCAACACACACACACACACACACACACACACACCACGTAGGGTCACTACGTCATACTAAATAAAACACCTGGTTGGGTATTTGCATATTGGGGCGGAGCTTAAACTCTGCACCCTGTTATCTCGTTCTGCACGTTTGCTGTCCTTGGAGGAGCATCGAGTGAGAACCAAGTGAAGTAAACGTGAAAAAAATAAGATTCGGGACATTGTGTCATTTTTGTTCGTTCAGGAAAAGAGTAATTTGTTTCGTTACGGGTGTCGTTGTCAGACGTTGCTTTTTATTTAGGCCTCGTCTTGTTTTCTTCATGAAAACGGATGTTAACAAACGAACCCTGCTGAGCCAGGAGGTCCGGGGTTCGAGCCCCAACCTTCAGACCTTCAAAGGGTTCCACCTAGTGGAAACTCTTAACTCTTTCCCTACAGCACGTTTTATAATCAAATGTCATTTTATGTCAGTTACTTAGGTGAGTGCTGATTGTACCTGATGGGCTCGATACTCATAAATTGTTTTCTTAACTGTGAAACACTAATAAAAATGCTACTGCTACTGCTAACCCACAATTTCTTGGATTATAGCTTGTGAAATTCTGATGGAATGTGAACGGGTTACTGTGAAATTGACTATTGATAACGTTCTCTGTCTGTGTTTTTTTGTGGTGTGCCCTTGCGACTCTGCAGGAGGGGAGAACCACACACTCGGCCCCTCCCTCAGCCAGCACAGGTGAGTGTGTGTACAGTGTAATACATGCCGGAAAAATATATTTTTTTTATACATATATATATATATATATATATATACATACACACACTGACTGGGCAAAAAATATTTTACTCTAATATCGCTTTGGTTTCGGCGACCTTTCAATGACACAACGTTTATTTTTTGCCAGGGTTGCGTTCATTTTTAGGAACCATTCCCTAAAATCTTCTTCAAACCTGATTGTTGCTCCTGCTAGTGTTAAACGCATTAAGAACTTTAGTCAGTGCACTGATGATCCAATCAAACCTCTTAAATATGTACTTATGTGAATCATAAGTGTTCACTGGATTTAATCTGCCTGTTTTTCTTTTATAGTGGAGCTGAGAGGAGCTGAAACACACACACACACACACACACACACACACGCTGGGAGTTTTCCAGCTGTTAAATGGTGCTGAATGATCTCTAGCTTAGCATTACACACACAGCATTAAATCCCTTTACAGGATTTGATTAAGAGCATTAATTAAACTCGTCTCACCACTAAAGTACACACGTTTATATTTATTATTATTCTTATTGTTTGACACTATCCGGCCTGGCCACCGCTGGTCCACGTTTCCTCCGGGCATGTGCAGATAGTTCACGAGTTGAAATATTATAAGCCGTGATTTTATTATGGAATATCATAGCTTTGTTCAGATTTATGAATAAATATAAAATGATAGTGTTATAATCTCTGAATAAGAGGATCAGCAGAGTCACGTCTGCTTAATGTTATTGAGTGTGTTAGAGAGAGCAGAGACAGACAGACAGACGGAAACACAGGCTAGGAGGTGGATGGTCAGAGACGGGCAGACATGGAAAGAGAGAGACAGACAGAAAGGGAATGAAAGGCAGAGACGGACAGAAAGGTAGTCAGGTGGACAGAGGTGGAAAGAGAGACAGAAAAGACAGAAGGAGAGGCAGACAGACAAACAGGGAGACAGGCAGAGAGGTGAAAAGAGAGAGACGGGATGAGAGGTAGACGGACAGAGACCGACAGATGTAGACAGGCGGACAAAGACGTGGACAGAGAGACAAATATGGGCTGAGAAGCAAATGGACAGACAGCTAGAGAGAATGACAGGCAGACAGAGACGGACAGAAAGGGAGACAGTTGGACAGACAGAGAAGCTGACTGAGAGACTGACGGGCAGACAAACAGAGACTGGCAGAGAGGGGGCAGACAGAGATGAACAGAAAGAGAGACAGGTGGACAGAGGTAGAATGAGAGACAGACAGAAAGATGAACCGAGAGGGAAGATGAATTCTCAGAGCTTGTAGTGGCACAGTTCCGCCAGAGAGGCCGCCAAATCCCACAGAACTGCTGCAGCATTTGAATGGTTTGCTCCAGTTAGACTGTTGTATATTTAAGAGATAGATGGGCAGACAGACGGGCTGAGATGTAGACAGACAGACAGCTGTTTCCTTCTCCCCATAAACACAAACACGAAGCATTAAATCCCTACTATCGTTTTTGGAAGCGATTATCAGCACATGCTCTTCCTCAGCCAATCAGATTCCTGCGTTAATAACAGAGCCGTATTCAGTAAAGTGAAGTGTTTCCTGACGCTGTAGCATTTAGGACCTTTGTATAAACCAGATAAAGCTCCGTAACGGCCTGCAGTCCGGACGTTTACTTTCATAACCTGCAATACACTGCATTAGAATTTATTTAGCTGGACGGTTTGGAGTTAAACTCCTCGTTTACTGTAGCCATTTACATAATTGCAAAACTATGTTGTGTAGCTATTCTGGTTAGTAATGAACTGTCATGTTCTTGTGCTCCTGCTAGAACATTCAAGAATGCTTAAAATAAAAAAACAACCCTGTTTTTCCATATTCTTGATCTGATTAATCCTCATGACTGTGCTTGTAGTAGCAGGTTTCCGCCAGAGACGCCGCCAAATCCCACTTTCCTACAGCAGCTTTTTGAGTTGTTCGTTTTAATGTAATAATTCATTTTAATATGGCACTTTTAATCATCCTAGACATCCAAACTGTCTGTAAAATGGCTCTATATGTAACGAACGGTCTGATATAAAGTTAGGGTTAGATTATTAAGATAGAAAGGAAAGAAAAACAATACAAATAGAATGGCTCAAATTTGGGACCAGAAGTAAAGCAGCCAGACCTCGAACCTCAGATTGCTCAGATTGACTTGTTCTTTAACAAAAACTGGAAACAAAGATCCTTAGGCAGAATCCAAGCATTAACAACAACAAAATGTAAACATTAAAGGTGGATAAACGAGTGAAAGTGCACAGCTACTTTTTACCATATATGGTCATAAATCCACACACGGCGCTATCTTTGTTTTGCTTTTAAATCCAGGCTCACGTCCTCCACTGCAGCTTTGTTCTGTTGTATTTTATTTGTGTTTTATAAGATTGGTGTGTAAATATTTCTGAGATTGTGCTTGTTGTGATTAAAAGTGTTATTTCTTTATCGTCTGAAGACCCTCCCATGTTCTTCTTTAAATATCGTATTTATAAACCTTGCTTTACGTTTAAAGCCAATATCACCCCATCGTTCCACCTTCCGTTCTGTCCTGGCTTTCCATTCGGTTTTCTGGTCTTCGTTATTCCTCGTGTTGGTCCATGTTCTGCTTTATTCGTTTCACACTGAGACCAATGAAAGCTCCGGTGTTACAAACCACTGAATTGTTAAAGATTTCAATAAAAAAAAAGCTCAGTTTTGTGGCCGTCGTGTCTTCATGCTTTGTTTCCACACTCATCAGATGGGACAGAGGGTTCACTAACTTTTTCTCAATCTTAAATGTCATCCTTTTTATTTGCAGTGTAAAATCTTCATAACTGTTTAATCCAGTTCAGGGTCAGCAGGGACCGGGGGTCTAACGGGCAGCACAGGGTGCAAGGCTATGGAACACTTTAGACATGCCAATTGACCTGATGTGTCTTGGAAATGTAGGAGAAAAGCCCATAGACATGGGGAGAACATGCAAACTCCACACAAGTGTGAAGCGTTTAACCTGGAATCTTGTTCAGAAAGACTGATTTATTTTTATTGTTTATTTTTTTTAGTGACTGTCTTTTAAAGAAACTGAAGCATTTACCATACGAGTTGAATTTTTTATCTGTGACTCGTACAGTCTGAATCGTTTACCTTTGACTCGTACAGTCTGAATCATTTACCTTAGTGACTCATTCATATAATCAGAATTGTTTATCTTTGATTTATTCATTCTGAATTGTTTACCATAGTGACTCGTAATCATTTACCTTAACACTAATTTTTCAAAACTGACGAATCAGGTAAAAAGGATTCATACAGTCTGAATCGTTTCTCTTAGTGACTTGTTCCTATGATTTGATTCGTTTCTCTTAGTGACTCGTGTGTGAGTGCTGTACATACGTTTGGGGAAGCTAAACCCCTAGCTGAGGCTGATGATGTCACTTAGATGAGTGACAAAGCGTTCCTCCCACAAAACATTTACTTACCAGATGAACTGATTCAACTTTCTGGTTCCGAGCAGTTTGGATAGAAGCTGTGAATCGTTGGTTTTGCCCCCAGCCGGCGGCTCTGCGGGTATCAGCAGGTCCTTGTCACACCTGCGCGGTCGGTCGGCATTTGGCCCGCGGCCACGGGCGCATTTTATTGAATTTGTGTAACTCGGATCTGTCGGAGAGGTCTGAAATGTTTGGGCATGCCAGGCTGAGCTTAGGAGTTACAAAACCTGTACATGTAACAAATTCCCTAGAGTCGGATCATGGGGACGTTCTGGAGCCAACGACGAGCTACAGCGATTAAAGATTTTATCCACAAATAAAACCACTGCAGCTAATGGTTAGGCACAGGAAGGTAGAGCTTCAGATTCAGGGAGGAACCTGGAGCCGTGAAGAGTCTGCATATCACAACGAGGTCCAAAGCAGAAAGATGGGCATGAAAGCTTTCAGGGAACGTTTTGCTGCAGGTTTGAACTCCTAACATGAATCTAAACAAACTCCTCAAACGGTCATAAAGTAAAAGGCATTATTAGCCTTAAACCCATTTCTCGTTTGGGCCCGAGGCGCCCGAGCTGCAGCTCCCACCGACCTTATCCCGGCTCTCGGTGCCAGGCGGGGTGCCTGTATGATTTCTGGAGCCCTGCCTCCATCCGAGGTTTTTCCTGGAATGGAATCCAACCACGCCCTTCACCGTTTAAAATTCCTGAGCATAACTGAGACCACACACTCTTTGGCAGGTCAGGATTTGGAGGGTGCCAGGCTGAACTACCTGCCTCAGGTGTGCCAGCGAGTTTGTACGGCCCCTAAAACATCAGATGTGATGATGTCAGATTCTTTTTCTTCCTTCCTTCCTTGTTCCTCTCTTACTACTTTTCTTTTAACTTTTCTTTCTTTTCTTCTTCTTTTAATTTCTCTCATTTCTTTTTTACTACTTTCTTTGACCTTTCCTTTTTGTTCATTTGCTTCTTCCTGTTTTTCCTTCTTAGTTACTTCATTCTTATTTCTTTGTTTTCTCTTTCCTTCCTTATTTTGTTCCTTCCATGCTCTTTCCCCCTTTTCCCTCTTATCTTTTTCTTTGTTTTTTTTTCTATTGTTCTATTGTCTTTTCCTTCTGTCTTTTTTCTTTTTCTTTCTTTCATCTTCCTTTTTTCTTGCTTCCTTCCTTCCTTCCTTCCTTCCTTCCTTCCTTCCTCGTTCTTCTCTTAGTACTTTTTCTTTTCTACCTTTTCTTTCTTTTCTTCTGATCTTTATTTCTCTCATTTCTCACATGCAGCAGAGAGAGGATCACAAAGGGACAAAAAACTGTTGAGTCCCATTTCTGTAGGCTTTGGAGAAATCCGGCAGTGTTTTTCCACGTACAGGTGTGTTCTGGCTTCCTGACGCAGGTTTGCTCTTGCTCTCCTGAGAACTGAATTCCTAACATAAAGGAAGCCTTGGGGGTTCCTAAAAGCGAGCCACGCCTCCTGTTTGATGGATGTTGGTCGTGACCGTTGTGACCATCGTGCCGAGCCTCTCACCCGTGGTGCACTCAGCTTGGCACGCCTGGGGTAGTGGTGGTACCTGGTTGGCGGTGAGAGTGTACTGGCATGTTGAGGTTTGCTCTTGATTAACAAAACAATTCCCAGAATATGTCAAAGTTCGGACGCCGTTCGATCTTACCCCTGGTGTCTGTCCGAAGCACTGCAGAACTTTTCCTTTCCTTTCTTCCTAATATAATTAATGACCTCGAGTTCATGGTTCATGAAAAGTGTTATAAAAGTAAAACTTTCCTTTCTGCATTTGTCTCTCTCTTTTTTTTTCTTACTTTTCTGCTTTTCTTATTTCTTTTGTCTTTGTCTTGTTCCTTATTTTCTACCTTTTGCATGGTTTCTTTCTACTTTTGTTATTTTTTTTGTTTTGTTTCTTCATCTTGTTTCCTCCTATTTATATTCTTTCTTTCTCTTGTTCCGGCCTTTATTTGTACATTTTTCCATGCTTGTTATTCTGTCTTTCTTTCTTAATCATTCTCTTTTCATGGAACCTAACCAGAAACACAGAGGCTGCTCTTTTTTTACATGTTTTTTCACTTGCTTTCTGTCTGTTCTTCGTTCTGTCTTTTCCTTCTGTATATTTTTGTCTTTCTTTTTTCCTTTCCTTCCTTCCTTCTTCCTCTTTTACATCTTTTTCTCTTCTATCTTTTCTTTCTTTACTTCTCATCTTTATTTCTTTAATTTCTTCTTTACTACTTTGTTTGAGTATTTCCTTTTGTTTGTTTGCTTCTTTCTGAATTTCCTTCTTATTTATTTCATACTTAGTCCTTTATTTTCCCATTCCTTTATTTTCTTTATTTTTTCTGATCTTATCTTGGTCCTTCCAAACTCCTTTCCCCTTGTCCTCTTTTTCCTCTCTCGTTCCTTCTTTCTTTCTATCTTTCTAGTTTTTTTTTCCGTTCTTGGGTTTTATAGGGAGTTCCTCGTTGGTGGACCAGAAATTGGGATTTGTTCTTTAGTTACCCTTCTGTTGGAACAGACCACGCTCTTTATCTGACCCTGCACGGGCAGGAAAACATCGAGTCACCTGACACGCCCTCAGAATGGAGCCCAACCCCTCTTTTTCTTTTGGTTTGTTTGTTTATGTGTGTCTGCCACATGACGGCGGGCAGCAGGTGGTGCCCCCCGGTGCTCGTGCAGTATGTGTTGCATTCTGACCCCGAGCCCTCCGGAGCCTCTTAAGCTCCATCACCAGCGAGGATCAGCATGAGTGCAAATATTTTTCAGGCTGCCCCCTATTGGTCGGTTCCTTACAGGCCCAATCAGGGTTTGATGTCTAGGAAGCTTTTCCTTTTCTCTTTCACCAGGTTTTTTAATACAGTTTTGTAGTTCTTCATTATGGCTGCCATACAGAATAAAAAATAAATCCTTCGGCATGTCATTATTACGAGAATTATGTTTGCAGTCGAGCAAGTGATTGGATTTGTGTTTGTTCAGTGCCTGGGCAGGCCTGAGGCATCACCGAGCCTCGATATATGCATGGATTGGGCATTAGTGCTTGACATTCTCACGCTGCACACTCTGTGCCAGGCTCTTCATCCTGGTGAGGTGCTAATACTTTTTTGGGGGTCACCCAGAGAGGGCTTGGGTTACAGAGCATAAGAGATAAACACTCTGCACCTACATCATCCACCAAACCTTTTTCATCTCTCTATATGATAATATTGTTGCTTAGTTTTTTAAAAACTTCCCAAAAATAAATTTTATTTTTGATGCAGAGCCTGATCACGTGAACAATCCGCTGCAGGAGATCAGGTTTGAGAAAAACGAGCCACAGATCTGTCATCAGGGCAGGCGATGAGTGGGCGGAGCTATGGTCGGGACGTCACACCGGTGTCCCCGGTGCAAAGTATACACACACACACACACACACACACGGAGTACGATCATGCAGAGGTCCGTCCGCGGCTCTTGACTGCTTGTCAGGGTTTACAGCTGCCTGCCCACAGAGCCATGGCTGCCTACAACGGAGCCGAGCACAGCGACGCGGCCGAGGTGAGTCCGAGCAGAGCCGAGCGAACCCGAACCGAGCCGAGGATGGAGCTGCTCCACTCGTACAGACAGACGGCCATTTTGGATCCTTACGCCGTGACCCAGAGCCGCACCTGCCCCAAACTGAGGTCTTACCGGTTACCATGGTGATCGGTCAGTGACTGCGTCACTAATCTCACCGTCCTGCCTCATTAAACAACCGGGATGTAATCGATCGGCAGGACGGGTTACCATAGCGACCGCACTTCCCGGTAACTCGGGGCTCGGTTCCGTAGCTCCAGAGGTTCAGGTCTCGGTTCGGTTGGGTTCCCCGGTCCGTTAGGACTCTGATCTCTGCTTCTCTAAATCTATATTCCTCCAAATATCCACTTAAAATGGTTCTGTTTTGGATTTAATTCGGTTTTAATCCTGCTGTTTTTCACACCGTATCCCGGAAGTGTTCATACGCACTGCTCGTCACGCTCACGCGCACGCGCGTCTTATCAGCACTGCGTCGTTACAGTAAGATCTGTGATTATAAACCGTGCACGAGGACGGGTCTTACACACGGTACCACTCTCAGCCGCGAGCTGGTCTCAACAAGTTGTGATGTAACCGAGGTGACGTCACTACTCCTCTTCTCACAGCCTACCTGGTTTAGGTGTTTGTTACGTAAACATCACGTGGTTTTAGCCATCGCACAGGTAAAGGTAAACAGTTAGAGGATTTTCAGTCACAGGATATAATAATCACAAGAGTCTAAGAATTGATCACAGACTTTGGTAATCAGTGATGATGATTAAGAATTGATGACAGATGTCTGAAGTAATTTCTAACGATTATGCTGAGGCTCTCTGTACCTCTGTAAGGACTGGGCAGAAGGTCCCGGGTTCGAATCCCGCCTCTGTTGGACTGTAAGATATATCAGTAGTAAGGGTGCTGAATAAGTGACTGCTAAATCATCCAAAGCTGTTCTAATAAATCATACCTCTCCTGATTTCGCTCTGACTGTTGTTGTTGATTTGATCTTTGCTATTTCTGTTTCTGATCTGCTCCATCAGCACCAAAACCCCAAAGCAGCACGGCCTCCCACTCAGAGGCTGCTCTTTCTCTTTTATTATGAAAGCGGCTGCCTTTAGCACTTAATCATGCAGTCTGGTAATCAGTTTCATAATCGGTTCCCTTAGCTGTTATATCAGTCCGTTTTATTAAGCTGCTTTTTCCGTGGTATGACTTTTATGGCAGGAGGTTACAGGAGCTCCAAATGAGCTTCCCTCTCATCGCCTCTAACTGCGGAGCTGAGCCTCCATCGGCCCACAGCCATCAGCACCGGCTCCATCACTGACACTCCCTGCTCACTCCTCAGGGCCTCCAGATAAGTCCAGGATGGATGTTGGATGGATTTTATGGCTGGTAGATGGATGTTCTGCTCTCGCGCCCAAAACACGTCCGTGAGCCAGCCGAGGGTCGGTGTGGAGGTTTTAGGGTTAGACCTCCATCTTACATAAAGAAGGAATCACATGGTCAGCGAGCAGAACTTATTAAATCAGCTGCAATAAGAAACGTCTGTTTAACGTCAGCGCTGTTTAAAGAGAGCTATTGTGTAAGGAGGGTAATCCACTTAGGTCAATGCCACACACACACACACACACACACACACACACACACACACACACACACACACACACACAGAACTGAAAAACACCAAAGGTCACGTCCAGAGTTGGTGACTTTAATAAAAAATAGGCAAAGGGTGTTGCAGGAGGGGGTCTATCTGGCATTGCAGGGCACATGCTCTCTCTCTCTCTCTCTCTCTCACACACACACACACACACACAGTGGAACACTTTAGAGACAGCAGCTGACCTAACATGTCTTAATATTATGGGATGATTCCAGAGTAAATGCTGTTACACACCATTCAGGTGTGTTTTTTTTTTGTCACCCAAAACTATACACAACTGTTTTTTTGCAGCAAACAATCAGACGTGATAAAGACGTCCTTTTGCTGCTCACAGAAAAACGCAAATGTCAATTTAAGAAATAAGAATGAAACAAAGACAGAGCAAGAAAGAAAGAAATGCTAAATAGAATAAGAAGAAAGAAGGGCTAAAGAGAATACTGAGAAAGGAAGAAAAGGAAAGAAAGAGGTTAAAGAGAATAAGAATAAAGAAAGAAATGCTGAAGAGAAAGAAAAAAGAAAGAAAGAACGAAAGAGAAAGAAAGGCTAAAGCGAATATTGAGAAAGAAAGAAAGAAAGGCTAAAAAGAAGGAAACAAAAAAGAAAGAACAAAAGAAAATGAAAATCCAGGAGCTGCTTCATGAGGTGCAGAAGCGTCACTGATTGGTCGGTGAGATTATGGCAAGCGTCCCAGTAACTGCTCCTTTGAGGGCTCCAGTGACGTCACTCATTTCCTCGTACACTAGGGGGTGCTGGTCTGACTCTGACTGCTCCTGCACACCTGGTCTATCGTCTGGCTCATGTTGAATAATCTGGAGCTCATGCACGTGCTCTGGCACCGAGCCGACCGTGTAGAACCGATTCTCACGTTGCTCCCCGTGGCGTTTCGGCGCAGGCTGGAACACGTTCTGGGGTTTTTGCCACGGGAAATATGTAACACCTCTGTTTTATAAACGATGCCACCGCGGTACGTGTGTCTGAGCGTTCCTGAAGGAGCATGGACACTGCCTGGTTATCCATCCGTACGCTGAGGGATCGGTCCACAGCAGGACGTGGGGGGCCGGCCTTTGGGTGAAGGGCCAGTCTGAGCCGGTTCATGGCTCCCCGTGGTCCTGTGTGCTCTCGGCAGGGTGTCGGTGGTGGGCCCGGAGCCGCTGGGTAGAGTACAGACTTACACTGGTGAGGTTTTAGGGGAAGCGAAAGCTGAAATCGGATAGAGGTGGCACCGGTTAAGGACTGCGGTACGTCCGGTGAAACAGGCCGCTGACAGAAATGGACGTTGCCCGGACATTACCATAGTAACGTAATCTTTTAGGCTACTGTGATGTAAATATAAAGGGGACCAGCTAACGCAGGATCATCTTTTAAACACCATAAATGTCTCCATTTCTCCACAGCCCATTATGTCGTTCCTACTTATTCATATCATTAAATCAGTGTTCATGAAAAGAAATGAAATGAAATCATTATATTTAGTTATACGTAGTCGTTAAAGGGAACGGACGTCGCTGGGTCAGAGCTTACCTGGGCACGCTACCATATAGAGGCTAAGGAACAAGAGAGTCGCAGATCGGCGCGTTTACGTTGCGTTGAGTGGATTTTTTTAAAGCGATGTGACGTCAAATCTGGCGTCGAATTTCTGCTGTCGTAGCCCATCCGCCTCAAGGTAGTGCATTCTGAGATGCTTTAGCCGCTCGCCACAGTGACGAGACGTCATCCGACTTACCGCAGCCCACGGTTTGGTTCCTAACAACGTGAAGATCTAACACGATCTCCTGGCATCTGGAGCCACCCGAATCTCTAACCCTCCCAGAACCCGTTCTCTAAGGGCCAGAGCGCTAATGAGTTCCCTCTGAGGAGCTGGGTGATGTCTGAGCCTGTATCCACATGTTGTGTAAGGTACGGGATCTAACATGTCTCTGGGTGTGTGTGTGTGTGTGTGTGTGTGTGTGTGTGTGTGTGTGTGTGTGTGTGTGCAGGATTGCTTCGAAGATGCCTACGATAAGATCCCAGTGTAAGTAGCTTCTCTATTTCGGTATTCTCTTTATCGTAATGACCTAAGAATAAATAAAACAACTAAAATTTGAGGACATAAATAAAAACAGTTGAGACTTCATTTTAAATGAAGTTAGTTAGTTAGTTTCCAGAAACAACTGAAATAAAGTAACTGCATTTTTTTATTTCGGCATTTCTATGCAAAAACAAGAAATAAAAAATAAGAAAAAGGAATTAATTAAGGTTATTCATTGCAAATATAACTGCAATTAAACAGTCATAAAAGCAATTAGCTATTTAAAAATTACTTACAGATTTGTTTATTTAAATTTATTTATTTTAATGTATTTTATTTTAGTTGTATTAACTTAGTTTAAGTAAGTTTAGTTTAGTTTGCAAAGATAAATACAGAACAGAAGCTGTATGCCCTGATCTCCATGTGTTATGGTGAACCTGCTGATTTACCTGCAGTGTTTAAGAGCAGAAGAAAGGTGAAAGGTTTCATGCTCCACAGCTCTGGTTACAGATGTTCCATTTACAGCTGTTCTCATTAAGAGGGACTTACAGAAGTGCTTATTTTATTTAATATATATTCATTCTTTCCTTATGCAGCATAAAGTAAAACTGAAGCTGATAATAATACTGCCATGAAGTCTGTTCCAGAGCAGAAGCCCAGCGACTCCCACAGCTCCGCTTCATTCATTTATTTATTTATTTATTTGTAACACGGTAACCCTGTTAGAGCTCCTCGGTCCCAAACAGACCTGATCTGTCCTGTGATTGAGCTGTGTGTGTGTGTGTGTGTGTGTGTGTGTGTGTGGGGGGGTGTGGGGGTGTGTGTGTGGGTGGAGCGCGTGACTGTGGGACGGTTTGGTTAATTATGTGCTTCGTTATTTGGCATCCCATGATGTTTCTGATCCACAGTCTGATAGAGAAGCTCAGGAGGAACCAGGATCTTACAAACCTTAAGGTGTAGAACCATCAAAGTCTACAGGGAGTAGATTCCAATAAATCTGTGTGTGTGTGTGTGTGTGTGTGTGTGTGTGTGTGTGTGTGTGTGTGTGTGTAGCGCTGCTAAGATGGATCTGCACTCGGCATTAGAGGAATGCTCTCTGGCTCTGAACTTCCTGCTCAACAACAAATTCACTGAAGCTCTGGACATCCTCAAACCATGGTACAGTGTGTGTGTGTGTGTGTGTCTGTGTGTGTGTGTGTCTGTGCGCATCTGTGTGTGTGTCTGTGTGTCTGCATGAAATTATTATATTCATTTATTAATTGTATTATAATTCTTTAACTAAAAATCAGTTAAGAATGAATGTAGGTTGTTTTTATTTATTAATTTAATTACATTTATTTATTTAATTTGTTCATTTATTTATTCATTTAAGTTAATTTGTTTATTTCAAATTATTCTTTAAACTAATTCATTGATCAGAATATATTTTCGTTACTTTTGAGCTATTTTTGAATCTGTTATCTCATGTTGAGATTTTTTCTTTTATTATTTTTATTATTTTTCTGTGCAATATACAAATTAAATTGTTAACATTTATTTTCTTAAAAATAAATTGAGAGTAGTGTTGCTAAATATAATGTTTGTGTAATTTTAGTATTTCTTAAATCACAGAAATATTTCAAATAAAATGAGGTGTTTTTTAATTTATATAAATATGTTAATGTTAATTTGATTAATATTTATGTTTATATTAATTATTCATTTATTTATTCGTTGTTTAAATTTAAATTATGAAAAAGTACAAATAAAAACCTAATGTTAATATTGTAATATTAATAAAGTGACTATGAATATGTCCATTTTAAATTTATAGCATTGTGATTAAAATATTAAAATATTTTAATTTGTATGTGACTTTGCAAAGAATTGCTAAAACAAAATCTATAAAAATGACTATTTAATGAATATTGGTACATTTAATTAGCAATAAACATAATAAAATATTTAAAATGACTATTCTAATATTAGGTAAATAACATTTATTTTAAAGTGAATTTGATTTCCATGTTGCCATTTCTTTCTTTCTACACTTTATTGTACTAAAATCTTTTGGATTTTCTTGTCGTGTTTTTGTTGTTTGCGCTGTACACACACACACACACACACACACACACACACGCACACCCCGTCTGTGTGCCGTGTAGCTCTTAAGGTCAAACCGTGCAGACATCCGAGAGCTGCCACCTGCTGCTGCTCCCTCATTACATCATCAGTCAAAAAGAACTGCACCACGGGGGGTCTGAACTTCTGCAGAGGCTCAGGAGATGCTCTAGTGGCTCCACGCACACACACACACACACACACACACACACACACACACACACACCCCATGGTAGATCACTCATGTCTCCTCTGTGTGTGTGTGTGTGTGTGTGTGTGTGTGCTGCAGGCATAAGGACAGTATGTACCATGCCCTCGGGTACAGCAGTATCTTGGTGATGCAGGCGGGCATGACCTTCGAACAAAAGGACATCCAGGTTGCCATGGCGTCCATCAAAGAGGCTCTGCAGACGTGCCAGAGGTAAGAGTGAGAAAGCGAGGATTAAACAGCTGGGCTCTACAGGGGAACTGAGAGTGTGTGTGTGTGTGTGTGTGTGTGTGTGTGTGTGTGTGTGTGTGTTTGTGTGTGTAGGTTCAGGAAGAAGAACTCGATGGTCGGCTCGTTGTCCAGTTACATCTCCAAACAATCAGCTGACAGCCTCAAAGCAGGTGACTTACCAACGACTTCCTGTTTATTCCTGTTAATGGAACTCTGTGGTACTCTATAGTAACGTGTGTGTGTGTGTGTGTGTGTGTTACAGAGCAGATGCATGCAGAGATCTGTTATGCCGAGTGTCTGCTACAGAAAGCTGCACTAACCTTCATACAGGTCTGAATCTCTGTGTCCAAGAAAGAACAAAAGGCTGATTATCCTAAGACGTAACAAACTTTGCTAGTTAAGGCAGGCTAGAGACAGGTTAAAAAATGTCTGAATACTTTAGGCCCAAGATAAACACTGCCAGAGTATCTCTCTCTCTCTCTCGTTTTGTAATCTTGTGTAATCTTGTTTTTCTGTATCAGGATGAAAACATGATCAACTTCATTAAAGGTGGCATCAAGATTCGCACCAGCTACCAGATGTATAAGTGAGTCTGAGCTCTTACACGTCCAGCAGCTCCTCTCATTGCACTCCATTCCCCCAGCTTCTTCTGATCTGTCATCGTTTGTTACACACGTGTGTGTGTGTGTGTGTGTGTGTGTGTGTGTGTTACACAGGGACTGTCAGCAGGTGCTAAATCTGTGCCAGGGTGTGGAAGGGCACATCGAGGGCTTTAAGCAGTTTGAAGGTGGAGTCAGGCTGGGCATCGGCGCCTTCAACCTGGTGAGTACAGTTTCCTCTCTGGGAAACTAGAGAGAACATACCAAACTCCAAACAGCTGGTAGAGAGAAGCAATTAAGTGTATTCGTTAACATTTAAATGATTAAACTTAAAGGTGTGTGTGTGTGTGTGTTTTTGTCAGATGCTCTCACTGCTGCCCGCCAGGATCCTCCGACTGCTGGAGTTCATTGGTTTCTCAGGGAACAGGGTGAGACACACACACACACACACACACACACACACACATGTCAGTCTGTGAGCAGTTGCGGCAGGATGTCTGACCTAGATTTAATTTAATCTCACATTCCATAATCTAATCTAATCTGATCCTTGTGTGTGTGTGTGTGTGTGTGTGTGTGTGTGTAGGAGTTTGGGCTGACCCAACTCAGGGACGGTGTAGCGACAAACAGTCTGAGATCCATCCTGTGTGTGTTTACACTGCTACTGTACAACACCTACGTCTGCCTCATCCTAGGTTATACACACACACACACACACACACACACACACACACACACACACACACACACACGGATTATTTTAAGGGGTGTCATTAATCAATCACACGCTAAAAAGATAATGGTTAAGATTTTAGTTTAATTCGAATCAAAACAAAGTACTTTTAGTTGATTAGCACATCTACAGGCTTGATACACACCCAAACACAGTTACACACTGTACACACACTCACAAATTTTACACATACATTTACACAGATTTATAAACTTCATGTTTACATTTACAAAATTTATTTACACGCTTCAAACACACTTGATTTATCCAATTATTTTCACACTTTTTACACAATTTATACAAACATTGATGTACTTTACATGAACTTTTACACAGATTCACAAAGCTTACACACACTTACACAAACTTTATACACACATTCATGCTATTCGGCCTTATTACACTTTATTTACAACCTTTACATGCACTCTTAAACACTTTGCAAAGTTTATTCACCTGTACTCACATCATACACACCTCTACACAGATGTACACACTATACACACACTTTTACACACTTCATACACACGTGTACAAACTTCATATAGACTTACACACATCTGCACGCTTTATACAAACATTGATGTACTTTACATGAACTTTTACACAGAGTTAGGAACTTTACGCCCACTCACACACATGCAAACTGTATACTCACTAGAACACAGCTTTTTGATGCTCACATTTATAAACTTTTTACACTTTTACAAACATTTACAGACTTTATACACAGATTTACAAACTTTGTACAAATTTCCACACTACTGCATACTCTACCTGCACTTTACACACATTTACAAACTTTATAAACACTTTTACACACAGTTACGCACTTTATACACAAGTACACACAATTACACGCTTTGTGTGTAACCTAACACACTGTGTGTGTGTGTGTGTGTGTGTGTGTGTGTGTGTGTTTTAGGAACAGGAGAAGGAAACCTAGTGGAAGCTGAGGCTCTGCTAGAGCCATATGTTAACCAGTTCCCCAAGGTGAGCACACACACACTCACAAACACACACACACACACTCACACGCTAGATTCGCCATGCTGGATTCAGCATTTGTGTGTGTGTGTGTGTGTGTGTGTGTATTCCCTCAGGGAGCCATCATTCTGTTCTACACGGCGCGGATCGCTGTACTACGCGGAAACTTCCAGAAGGTCAGGAACTAATGCCGGTACTGTTACTGTTATTACTGTTGGATTTTGTGATTACAGTGATAATAATTGTGTGTGTGCGTGTGTGTGTGCGTGTGGCAGGCACAGCAGAAGTTTGAGGAGTGTGTAGACTCTCAGAAGCAGTGGAGGCAGATCCACCACCTGTGTTACTGGGAGCTGATGTGGTGCCACTCGTTCCAGCAGCAGTGGAGGGAGGCGTACCGATACGCAGACCTGCTGTGCCGAGAGAGCCGCTGGTCCCAGGTAACACACACACACACACACACACACACACAGGAAACAGACACACACACACACACACATGGTTGGGTTGTGTGTGTGCAGGCGATCTATGTGTATCAGAAAGCAGCCATACTGAGCATGATGAGTGAGGAGGAGGTGAAGGAGACCGGAGAGAACATCGTGGAACTGTTCAGGTAACACACACACACACACACACACACTCACACTCACACACACACACACACACTGGAGTGTGTTCGGGGTCGATGGGATTCATCGTTTTTAACAGATGTAGGCTGAAGGGTTTATAATGTCCCACAGCACTGAGGCGGTGCTTAGAGTCAAACTGGAACTGATATCGATGATGTCACCTCAGAGCCCTCAGTGTGTGTGAGACTCAGAGACCTGTTACTGCGTCTGCTGGGACACACACACACACGGGACACACAAACCAGTAACCCCCATGACCAAAAGTATTGAGACACCAAGTATTTATTATGATTACAGAGAAATTTATTTATTCATTTATTTATTTTGATTGCAGGATGAATTATAAAGGTTATTAATTAATTTATTTATTTTTATTTATGTAATTGTTATGATTACAGGATGATTTATTTGTTTATTTATTAATTTATACATGTATTTATTCATGTGACTATTTTGATTACAGGATGTTTTATTTATTTATTTATTCATTTATATGTTTTTTTAATTATAGGGTGATGTATGAAGATTGCTTATTTATTTATTTATTTTTGCATTTATTTATTGATTTATGTACGTGTTTATTTTGATTACAGGGTGAATAATAAATAAACAAACCCGTATGGCCAAAAATATTGAGACACAAACCCACATGCTTTCTGCTTGCTACGTTTGAAACACTGTTGTAGGTCTTTCAACAAATGTGTGTGTGTGTGTGTGTGTGTGTGTGTGTGTGTGTGTGTTTGGTGTTTGTAGGAAGGTGGAGGGTCTAAAGCAGCGGTTAGCTGGGAAGTCGATTCCTACTGAGAAGTTTGCAGTGAGGAAAGCTCGTCGGTACTCAGCACCCAGCCCTGTAACACTCATCATCCCTGCACTGGTGAGAGACACACACACACACAGAGACAGATACATACACACACACACACACACACACACACAGAGACAGATACATACACACACACACACACACACACAGAGACAGATACATACACACACACACACACACACACACATATATAATTGTTTTTTGATCCATATTAAACGTTGATGATAAAATAAAGTACAGTAACTTTTCTTACATGTTTTCCTTTCCTTGGCTTTATTTTTGATTCCTTTCTAGATGATTTTTTTCTTTTGCTTTAATTCCATTTGTTGGTTTGTTTTCTGTGATTTTCAGTTGAATTGATTTTTTTTGTTGAGTTTCCTTATTGTTTTTTTTTTTAATACATCATTCCTTTTCTTGATTTCTTTACTTTTCCTTTAGTTTTTCTATCATTTCTATAATGTTTGGTTTCTGGCCTTGATTTTATTTGATTCTGTTCCAGAGTTCCAGATTCTGTTTGCTTTTCTCTTGCATTATTTCTTTGATTACTTTTTTTTTATTTGTTTATTTGATTTATCTGTTGAATTTAATTCATTAGCTCCTTTACTTGCATTCATTTCTCATTTCTGTTCCTTTATTTTGGGGCTGGATCAATGGAAGAAAAAATAATTAAGGACAGAAATGAACAAAGAAAAAAGGGAGATACAGTTTTATCTCTTTGTTTTTTTTTCTTCATTCCTTTCCTGTTAGGGATCACTCCCTGGCCGCGTTTGGCCAGGAGTTGTCCCAGTTTGATGGCGTGAGCTGCAGCAGCGCGATCGTGCGTGCGTCAGCTTTCCCGGGCCATTAATGGTTAAGTGGCGCCACCTGTAGTCCAACCTATATAAACACACCTTATGGACTCAGTGGCTGCCACTTCCTATGCCCTCGGTCAGGTGACTGGCACTCACGTGACTCCTCATGCACCCGGCGTTTTTGAATGCACAGACGCGTTCGCTGCTGCCTGCATTCCGGCTTTCTGACGGCTTAATTTCATTTCTTTTATTTGTTATTTGTTTTCGTTAGGGATAAAGGTAGTCTGGGGGAATTAAGTCCCTCAGACGTGAGACTGCTAGGAGGAAGCCCGGTAAGTTATGGCCCTAGATAGGGTAGTGTCAGATTTTTTATTTGTTAATTATCTTTTACTTTTCACCGAGCTGCACCTGCAGCTTTCGGCCTTTATCCCAGCCGTTCTCCTCACGCCGTCACCCCTCCTCGCCGCGATCGCGTTTGAAGAGGACGCAGTGTTTAATAACCACGTTCTCTTCACTTCCCTGCGACTGTGCCACGCCCCCGTGGCCGCGTTTATACCGCGGTAGAGCTGCACATGCGTGTGGAAGCTCCGATCGGGTTCTGCACGCTGTGCATGCGCAGACCTGCCGAATATATTGCGCAACGGAGGCACGTCGTAAGCATGCTGTGAATTAAAGTACGTCACGCTTACGCGGTGCAGTTTAGTTTATTTAGTTTTATTTATTAATCATATCTTTTATTTAGTTTCTTTAGTTATTTATATTGTTGATTTCATTTGCTTTTATTTATTTATCTCATTTCAGTTATAATTACCGACTGGAACTAACTGCATTTGGGTCCCAACCCATTTATATTTTTGTTTAATACAGTTCGTCATCGTTTTTATATGGCGAACCGTAACAGAAGGCAGTGGCCAGCCAAGGGACCCAGCGTTAGCTCCTGGACCTCCAGTTTGGAGGTCCACAGATGCCGTGGACTGCGGGTTTCGCTACCCGGGTCGCGGCTGGCATTTGGGGGCCCCTCAGCTTCTGTGGCCAAGACGCTGAGGATTTTTTCTATCCTGACCCTCCCAAATTGCCCAGCCCTCGCCGCCGTCACCGTCGGCGTCCATCTGGGGCTCAGATAGACTTGATCAGCGGCGTGGTCTATCTGGACCACCAGCCACTTATTCCTGCCCCCGAACCAATGACCATTTTTAACATCGATCAGGGTTCCGTGACTGTGCAGGAATTTGTGGCTGGCCCTGGCCCTGGCCACAGATAGTGGCTTTGATGGACCGGAACTCATTGAGCCCCGTACAGGAGCTCTATGCGCCCACAAGCCCCGTGTATGAGCCATCTGGCTCCATGGAGAGGCATATAGCGCCGCCTAGCCCTATTGATGGGTTTGCCGCGCATGCACGCTCCGCACCTGGGCAGTCAGACCCTGTGCCTGAGCATATGGCGCCCCCTAGCCCTGTACCTGGGCCCGGCGCGCACTCAAGTCCCGTCTTAGAGCAGTCAGACTCCACGGTGAGGCATTTAGCACCACCTGGCCCCGTACAGGAGCCCATTGCCCCTCCAAGCCCCGCGTCTGAGCAACCTAGCTCCACGCCTGGGCATCCTGCACACCGGTCGTTGCCACCGACCCGTGTGCCATGGTCACGTAGGCCGATTCCCGCGCCTCGGTTGTTGCCGCCAACCCCTGCGCCTCATTCTAGACCGATTCCTGCGCTGCGATCTTTGGCCCCGATCCCCGCACCTCGGTCTAGACCGCCTCCAGCGCCACCTAGTGCCGCTGTGGAGCACTCTGCGGTCGCCCCTGTCACTCTTGTGCAGCCACGGGTGCTCCCCTTTGCTCGTCCGGCCAGATGCGCCCACCTTTTTGGCGGCCCTCGCTGGGTCATGTCTCGCCCCTGAGCCGCCTGGGCCGAGCCTCGCCCCTGAGCCTCCGAGCGTTGCTGCCCTGTCATCGGCATCAGGTGCTCTCAGGCGCTGGGCTGTGCTTCTGAGCCGTAGCATTGCTCTTCAGCCGCCAGCGCTCAGCTTGGTCCTTGAGGCCATCGGGTCGGCCTCCGTGCCCACTAGGGGCGTCAGACTGGCCATAGCTGGTCTTCTCCTCCCCTTCAGCCCGGTTTTCAAGGCCTTCCCGGCCTATTGGCGCCCCACTGTTTGCCACCTCCTCAACCCTGAGCGGGTGAGGCAGGCCAAGGGAGGGGTTGGTTTTGCTTAGGGGCGTCGAGGGGGTACTGTTAGGGATCACTTCCTGGCCGCGTTTGGCCAGGAGTTGTCCCAGTTTGATCGCGCGTGTGTCAGCTTTCCCGGGCCATTAATGGGTGCCACCTGTAGTCCAACCTATATAAACACAACTTATGAACTCGGTGGTTGCCACTGCCTACGCCCTCGGTCACGTGACAGGAGTCTCACGTTATTTTTTGATGCACCTGCCGTTTTTGAATGCACAGACGCGTTCGCTGCTGCCTGCACTCCAGCTTTTCACGGCGCATTTCAATTCCTTTATTTATTATTTATTTTTGTTAGGGATAAAGGTAGTCTTGGGGAATCAAGTCCCTCAGACAGGAGGGACTGCGGCCGCGTTTAAACCGCGGAAGAGCTGCACGTGCTCGTGGAAGCTCCGATCGGGTTCTGTGCACTGCGCATGCGCAGACCCGGCGCACGTATTGCGCAACGGAGGCACGCCGTAAG
>JAJAGP010002161.1:68788-71288 GCA_025084515.1 Ancistrus triradiatus | reverse complement strand
CGTATCCACGCAGCGCTGAACAGTCTCAAAGGTTCTCCGGTCAGCTCGCCATAGCAGCACACCAGTCACCTCTGACCTCTGACCTCTGACCTGGATGTCTGAAGCGACCTCGTCTCATCATCACAGTACTGTAATACAGGTGCAGCGTAACCACGGCAACAGCGGAATGGGGTTAGGTCACGTAACGACTGAAGTCTGCGCGCACACACACACACACACACACACACACACACACACACACACACACACACACACACACACACACACACACACACACACACGACCAGGGAAAAAAGCAGCGAGATAAAACTTGAACAGGGCTTTGGATGTTTGTTTGGGGTTGAAAGAGACACTGAGATTATAGATGTACGATTTATTGTTATTTTTATTTTAATTTATTCTTATTAAGGCTGTTAAAGCAATCAGAGCTCAAAATGCTGGAGAATGTAAGATATGAACCCATAGCGTCTCAGTGTAAAAAGCTGCAGTACGGACTGTTGTTAGAACATAAATCAGACTCCTGACCGGCCTCGGCCCTGCAGCCGCAGAGAGGGTGGGCTAGGGAATAGGCGCTGTGCCACCTGTGCCACCCGAGAAGCTCCACGTGCCACAGTGGATGCAATAAAGCCGTTCAGAACTACTTCTGCTTTTTACCCATTTTTATAGTTATCAACAAAAAAATGATAAAACAAAAAGATAAATAAATATAAATAATGATGTCATAGCTAAATCATAAATCTTTTTGTAGACAAAGAAAATAAAGAAAATAATTCAGCTTAGTACGAATAAAAACGACACATTCTACCTCTGACTCGTTTTCTGTCTCGTTTGCGCCACCTGCTGTTGCACAGATGTAATGAATAAATAATCCAGGAGTGGATTCAGTACACGCTATAAAAGATATATTTTATAATATATATATAAATAAATAAATAATAATAATAATAATAATAATAATAATAATAATAGCAATAATAATAATAACAATAACAATAAAAATAATAACAAAATAATAATTATAACAATAAGAAGAATTAGAATAATAACAATAAGAATAATAATACAGTAATAAATAAGAATAATAATAATAAATCTCTACCCAAAGGGTCTGTACTGCAGCTTTAGGCGTTTGTGAGTTAATCAGAGGGTTAAACAGTTTTAAGAATGTTAAATGTTGACATGTGACTGGAGGAAATGTGCTCACACACTCGGGAGCGTTGGAATAATGTTTCTTGTTTCTCGGGTCGGTGGAAAACGATCCTGAATCGGCGTCTGAAAGCTGAGCGGATGTAACGCTTTCATTTCTGCCTTACACCAAATTTGTGGGTTTTTTGTGTTGTGATCCTGAAGCCTTTGTGTGTTTGTGTATCTTCATGTCTTTAACACTCCGGGTTGTGTTTTGTTGCTGATGTGTAAATCCTTTAGGAAGCTCACTACTGAGCCGGAGCCGTGTGCTGGTAGTCAGTGACGGCATCCCGTAATCCTGAGCATGAACGCTGTGACTGTGTGTCAGCACACCCTGCTACAGGCTAACACACACTCCTGCCCTAGCACAGTCCGGAACAACACACAAGCAATAAAGACAGAGAATAATGATGAGTCACACTGTGATTAATAAATATCATTCATAGCTATAAGAATAGCTCATCTATAATCATATTAGAAAGTCTGAGTGATCTGTTATCATGTCTCATGCTTTATTTACTATGCAGCCTGAGTTTCACACATAATAAAGTCAAAATGTACGATTCTGAATCACAAAATACGAGTCTGAAGTCTTATTTGTTTATAGAGAAATATACAAATGATTTATTTTGATTGTAAGACAAAAATATAATTATTTTAATTATTGGGTTATTTATTCATTTTCAATTCAAATTCATTAAAATGTATTTACAAAATGTGTATATATATATATATATATATATATTTTTTTTTTTTTTATTAATTCGAATTTAAAACGAATAATAGATGTAATTTATAATTCATCCTGTAATCCTTATATTTAAATTAATTAATTTAATGTATTTATTTTTATTATTTTTATATATATATATATACAGCGGGTGAAATAAGTATTGAACACGTCACCATTTTTCTCAGTAAACATATTTCTAGAGGTGCTATTGACATGAAATTTTCACCAGATGTCGGTAACAACCCAAGTAATCCATACATACAAAGAAATCAAACCATAGATGTCCAGAAATTAAATGATGTGTAATTATGTGGAATGGCACAGGGAAAAAGTATTGAACACGCTTACTGAAATTTATTTAATACTTTGTACAAAAGCCTTTCTTGGCAATGACAGCTTCAAGACGCCTCCTGTATGGAGAAACTAGTCGCATGCATTGCTCAGGTGTGATTTTGGCCCATTCTTCCACACAAACAGTCTTCAAATCTTGAAGGTTTCGTGGGCCTCTTCTATGAACTCTGATCTTTAGTTCTTTCCATAGATTTTCTATTGGATTCAAGTCAGGTGATTGGCTGGGCCATT
>JAJAGP010002161.1:55000-68688 GCA_025084515.1 Ancistrus triradiatus | reverse complement strand
GGAGCTTCGGAGATATAGGCACTCTCATCAAACATCAGCGCACTCACACGGGAGAGAAACCCTATTACTGCGCCCTGTGTGGGAGGAGCTTCACCCGACAGTGTACTCTCCAGCGCCACCAGCTGGTTCATACGGGACAGAAACCGTATCAGTGTTTGGTCTGTGAGAAGAGTTTTACTCAGAGAGGCTCTCTCATGAAGCATCAGAGCATTCACACGGGAGAGAAGCCCTACCACTGCCTGTTCTGTGAGAAGAGGTTCAGTCAGAAAGCTTCTCTCCTCAAACACCAGCAGCTCCACACCAGAGACGATCCACATCGCTGCTCCGAACAGGGGTGGAGCTTCACTACAGGTGTACCGGACACACCTGAGTGCACCGACGTGGAGCCGCCCCCTGAGAACCTGTCAATTTAGTGAGGTTGAAGATCAGCCAGCCTCAGGAGGTATACCTTGTTTTGTCCCGGGGTTCATTTGGCTTTGGCTCCACCTGTACAACAGTCTGGAGTTCCCTGGAGTCAGAAACCCTCTCAGCCTCAAAGCCCGTGTGATTCTCATGTTCTTTTTAATAGTTTATCACACTTCTGGCTTTATGCTGCATGATTTTAAGCCAGACAAAAATCTGTTATAGTAAAACAATTCTTTGGTTGTGAGTTGAGCTCAGTGATCTTAGAACCCATCATGTGCCAGGCTTGTGGTTGGCCAAGTTCTGAATAAAATTCCAGAGCTGCTATGAGACTCACCTAAAGCCACCAATAGAAGCAATAGAACCATAGCTAATGTGAAAGTTAAGAAAACATTTTAGTGATGAAATGCAGATGAAAGCTGTAATTTAAAGGAAGAACGGTTTGTGGAATAGCAAGTTAATTCTATTTAGACGCATCGAGTTTATTTACCTTTATGAGGATGTGAAACTATTGAATACTTCCCAATTCCAGCATGTAGCAGGCTGTCATGTCCTTTATTTTCAATTCTGTTTTCAACATCTAATCAGATATGGAGGTCACGTGATCCCGTAAAATCTATCACAGATTCACCCAAAACAAGAAGGATTCATCTTGTACAGTGTGTCCTGTAATAACTTTATAAGACTCTGTGTGAAATCAGCATAAATCACCGGGTCATTCTCTTACACACACACACACATAGAAGTGTATATGTGTTTGGAAGTCTTGGACATGTGCACAGACTGGCAGTACGTGGTCTTTGTCTTGGGGGTTTTAATAAAGTAAAAGCTAAACAGGTAGTAAAATATTGTTCTGTATCAGCGATTATTGGAAATATGCATATTTGGAAGATTCGTTGTTTTCTTTATCCTTGATTAAATGTTTTCTAATTAATGTGATTAATGAATTTTTTGTTGAGCAATGAACTGTGTATCATGTTGGATGTATTTTAACAAATTTGTTCCCTGATGAAATAATTTATTCTATATTTGGAAACAAATAAAGTATACAAGTGTGTGTGTGTGAGTGAGAGAGAGCGAGAGAGAAGGACGCCCAGAAGAACGATGAGCAGCTGTTGAAGTTTGTTGAGAAACTTCAGTGTGTCTCAGTCGCAGCCCAGTGAGAATCAGTCCAGAGGTTTTACTCTGCTACTGTTAGGAGGTTATGAATTTGAATCATATTTACCATCTCATCTGTACATCCCCCTAAATCTCACAGGGTGAGTTTGGAGACTTGGGATGCTGAGTTGGAGAACCTTAACATGAGAGTAAAGAATTTGCAACAGGGAATCCAGAATGATGCTGTCACGAACCGGGCAAGGAATGACAAGGGAGGCGGACGTACATGCAAGTGTGACAGGTTTATTTACAGTGGACATAGTGATATAAAACACAAACAAACCTAAACTGAGAAAGGGGACAATCAACATGCAATCACACAAAGAATAGGTTAACAAGACAATAGGCTAACACAGCAAAACCAAAGACAACTATAAACTGCTAAGTACACAGCGAAGCTACAAAGTAGAAAAGACAACCACAATGTGATAAAGCCAGACAAGGAAGCGGGGTATATATAGGAGACAGGCCAGCAGGTGGCTACAGCCCCACCTGCTGGGTGGGAAGCAGAAAGCAGGGGGAGCTAAACCAGAAGTATGCAAGCTGAAGGCAGATGCACAACTGCTAAAGCAACTACACACATTCCTGCAGGTACATACTGTACATTAACTCATGGGCTGTATACATTTACATTTACAGCATTTATCAGATGCCCTTATCCAGAGCGACTTACAGAAGTGCTTTGTATTCTTCCTAGTAGACAAAACCTCATGTTAGTACAAGTAAGCAATAGCTCGAGATGAGTTGTGTATACTCCCAGGAACAATAAAGTATAAAAACACTTCCAGCCATGGATTATGGCCGCATTGCTGCATAAAGAGCACACGTGATCAAGGAGTTCAGGAGGGTTAGGGTTAGGGGTTAAGGTAAGGAAGTGTATTCCACCACTGAGGAGCCAGAACACTGAAACATCCAGATCTGGCTTTGCGGGCATGTCTCGGTCTCAGAGAAGGATGTACAAAACATTGCCCCAGGTATATGTGTTGTTCTGAACTAAAGAGCACAGAACAGAAACGTCCGAGGCCTGAAAACCAAGATAAGAGTTTATATTTGATCCTGGCTGCAATAGGGAGTAGGTGAAGTAAAAGAGTGGGATGAGAAAACTTTGGTATGTTCTGAAGCTGCAGCATTGTAGGTGTTCTATAATGGATGAATGGAACATCATTGAGTCTGGAAATGATGAGAGTCTGGATGAGGAAAAAGAACATGGAGACTGAAGTAAACCACAAAGTCTCCATCCTCCATAGGCAAATCAGCTTCCCTCAACTGGCTCTGAAGTGTGTGTGTGTGTGTGTGTGTGTGTGAGTGGTGGAGTTACATGTGGGTGGTACTCATAAATTAAACAATAAACAATAAATAACAATAAATTAAACACCAACATAAGACTGAAACACAACACTGATGTCATCACCCCTCCCCTACATGTGATACTGCATTATCTCTCAGCAGCCAGTCAGAGTTAAACACCATCAGGGATCCATCCTAAAGATACACACACACCACACAAAACATTCTACATATGAAATTAAGTTTATTTATAGATTCAGTTACTGAGAAACTTCACTAAAACAAAATCATACTTACAAATCATACTTACAATAATACAACACCTGCAGAGTGTGTATCAAATACTCTGTGTATCAGTCTGTGTGAGTGTGTTTGTTTGTTTGTGTGTGTGTGTGTGTGTGTGTGCGTGTATGATAGTGTGTTAGAATTTGTGTGTGGGACTGTGGTAGCCGAGTGGTTAAGATACTGGACTCTGGACCAGAAGGTCCAGGGTTCAAATCCCACCTCTGCCAAGCTGCCACTGTTGGGTCCTTGAGCAATTGTGTTGGGTCCACAATTGTAAGTCGCTCTGGATAAGGGCGTCTGCTAAATGCTGTAAATGTAAATGTAATGTAAGTGTGTATCATAATGTGTGTTAAAGTTTGTGTGTGTGTATTAGTGTGTGTTAGAGTCTGTGTGTGTATTAGTGTGTGTTAGTGTGTGTGTGTGTGTGTGTTTGTGTGTGTTAGTTTGTGCGTATTAGTGTGTGTTAGAGTTGGTGTGTGTGTGTGTGTGTATTAGTGTGTGTTAGAGTTTATGTGTCTATAAGTGTGTGTTAGTTTGTGTGTGTATCATAGTGTGTTAATGTTTGTGTGTGTATTAGTGTGTGTTAGAGTCTGTGTGTGTATTTGTGTGTGTATCATAGTGTGTGTTAGAGTTTGTGTGTGTATTTGTGTGTGTATCATAGTGTGTGTTAGAGTTTGTGTGTGTATCTGTGTGTATTAGTGTGTGTTACAGTCTGTGTGTGTATCTGTGTGTCTATTACTGTGTGTTAGTTTGTGTGTGTATTAGTGTGTGTTAGAGTCTGTGTGTGTATCATAGTGTGTGTTAGAGTGTGTGTATTTGTGTGTGTGTGTGTGTGTGTTAGTGTGTGTTAGTTTGTGCGTATTAGAGTTTGTGTGTTAGAGTTTGTGTGTGTGTGTATTACTGTGTTAAGAGTTTGTGTGTCTATAAGTGTGTGTTAGAGTTTGTGTGTGTGTGTATCATAGTGTGTGTTAACGTTTCTGTGTGTGTATCTGTGTGTGTATTAGTGTGTGTTAGCGGTTTTTGTGTGTATTTGTGTGTGTGTGTCATAGTGTGTGTTAGAGTTTGTGTGTGTATCTGTGTGTATTAGTGTGTGTTAGTTTGTGTGTGAGTATTAGTGTGTGTTAGAGTTTGTGTGTGTGTTTGTGTATCATAGTGTGTCTTAGAGTTTGTGTGTGTATGAGTCTGTGTTAGAGTTTGTGTGTTTGTTAGTGTGTGTGTATCTGTGTGTATTAGTGTGTGTTAGAGTTTGTGTATGTGTATCATAGTGTGTTAGTGTGTGTGTGTGTGTGTGTGTGTGTATCACAGTGTGTGTTAGAGAGTGTGTGTTTGTGAGCGTTTTTTACAGATGTAACGGAACTCCCTTGAGCAGTGATTGTCGTTGTATCCCCCACTGCTGTGGATGTGAGCACAGTCCTCCCCTCCCCCTAAACCATGACCATTCCAGTTATCAGGCTGTCCGGGCATCCACTCACTGTACGTACACACACACACACAAATAGAATACTGACAAAGGTATCCAACTGGAATTCAGATTGACTATGTGTATAAGTGCTGTTTGTGTGTGTGTGTGTGTGTGTGTGTTATTCCACTTTTCACCTTCGGATCATATGATACGGAGTCCCATCGATCCATTCCCACTCTCCTGATCTTTCATCACTCAAACCCAACCAAAAATTAAAGAACCTGGTCTGTTTGACCACAAAATCCTACACGCACACGCACACACACGCACACACACACACAAACACAAACACACATCAGAGAAACATTAGAGTATGTGTAATACAGTTGAACTTGGCCTTGCTTCATATTCCCATAAATGCACACTGGTGTTTAATGAGTTCATATTTATTGTTATTAATAATTTTAGCTAATATTAAACGTTGTTTTAACTGAACAAACAACATTAGCATGTGGACATTGTTACATCAATCACCTTTTCCTGTTTGCTCTTCATGACCAGAAGCTCTGATTGCATTTTCTCACACTCATCTCGAGCAGCATTCCACGACTTCCCATCATCCGAAAAATAATAACAATGTGAAAAGTACAGAGTCCAGTCTAGGGGGCAGCACTGATCCTCTGTGCCTACACACAGAAATACACACATAAACATAGAAATTATGTGTGTGATGGGATTCATGGATTGAGACGAGGTGGTGCAGTGCAGTGGATGTCTTGTTTGATGTGTGGAAAATGCATCACATACAAGGTGGTATCGATTGGTGAAAAGGAGGGATTGTATTTGGACGTGCCAGGTCATAGTGTGAAGGAGGTAGCTGAATTTGCAGGGGAAAATTTACATTTACATTTACAGCATTTCGGAGACGCCCTTATCCAGAGCAACTTACAATTGGTACAGTCTCACAATGCAAGCAATTGTGGGTTAAGGGCCTTGCTCAAGGACCCAACAGTGGTAGCTTGGCAGAGGTGGGATTTGAACCCTGGATCTTTCGCTCCATAGTCCAGTACCTTACCCGCTAGGCCACCACAATCCCACTCAACAGCAAGTTCTCCTCAGAATTTGTGGATTTATTCCATGCTATTAGTTACGTTTCAGTCACAGGTGACTAATTCTTTGCCAGGTGAGTATAGACTTTATGAATGTTATAAATGTATAACATAAATAATTGTAGAAAAGTCCTAAAACACTGTACTTGCAGTCCCTGATAGTAGGGTTTGTGAAAATTGCAGGGAAGTGTGTTAACAGGACTGTGTACATTAAGGGAGTATAGTGTAGTGACCATAGGGTAAAACTTTTATAAAACAGGTTTAGAGGGTGGGTAAATAGGGGTAAGTCTGTGGTGCTGTAGAATTCAATGTTTTCACTCACTGTTTTTGTTTAGTCCGTCCATACGGCATTTGATCTGAGCCACAGCTTCCTGTACGTTATTCATCTTAGTAAGGACTAACACACACACACACACACACACACACACAATACAACATGATATTTACTATATCTATAGCATTTATCAGATTCTCTTGTACAATCTTACAGCGCATAATCCTAGAAACTGAGGGCTAAGTGAGGGCTAAGCTTCTGGTCTGTAATCCAGTCACTACACCAGCACAATGTAATCCATCAAGATCCATAAAGTTACATAAAAACACGTACAGTCAGTACTCTGGGTCTGCATTGAGTTCACACTGAGTCGCATCTCCTTCAAACTCTGAACAAGTTCATTACCTAACACACACACAAACACAAACAATGATCTTAACCCTGGTGCAAACCCTTGTTTGTAATAGATTACAAGCAATTTAGTATTTTACAAGTGTGTGTGTGTGTGTGTGTGTGTGTGTGTGTGTGTGTGTGTGTGTGTGTGTGTGTGTGTGTGTGTGTGTGTGTGTGTGTTTTACTCACTGCGCTCCTCTAGCTGTTGGATCCTGGTGATCAGAAACACTACAGATTGAGTCACGTTCTTCACGTTTCTCTCTGCGTCTGAAAACCTAGTGTCTACCTGTGTCTCTACACACACACACACACACACACACACACACACACACACATGCATATACATAAAACTATTTTAAAAACACTTATATTTGTGTGTTAATACTCACTGGTGAGGGAGATGGATATGATGAGTGTGAGCAGCAAAACAACTGAAACACTGAACACACACGTACACATATACCATCTATATCGGCACCCTGTTACCCTGAAGAGGATATCTAAACACACACACACACACACACACACACACACACACACACACGTGTCTCATTTCCAGGACCTCATTCATCATAATTAATCTCTTTCTCTTTTCTCTTTCTGTGTCTGATTGTCCCCTTTATTTTGCTGTTTGTTTTATGAACGCACCTTTTTTCCAGAAGGGGGTGTCGTCTGTATTGTCACACTCATCAGGGTCAGTATCATCCGCTATTGAAGTGTCTCTCATCGTTACAGCTACACACAGAGAGAGAGAGAGAGAGAGAGAGAGAGAGGGTGAGGGATGCAATGTGGCTGAAATAATATCCAGTTAGCTAAGCCTTTATCTGCACGGTCACGGTATCTAATCATACACACACATACACTTTAAGATCATTTAGTGTAAAATTTATAATGAAATAATCACTCACCTCCTCAGAACCCTCACTCAGACCACCTGCTGCAGTCTGTGTCTGTGTCTGTGTCTGTGTACGTACTTTGAGCTTTGTGTGTAAAGTATTTACTCTGGTAGAATAAACACTGAAGGCTCAGAGTACAGCAGCTCTTACTGTTACACAAACAGATGAGAATTTAATCAGTGAACCAATTTAAAATTAATCTTTAGATTTGAATCACATTAAAACAGATTTTCTGTGATTTAACGGGGTCGGTTCATTATGAATCCAAATTACAGAGTGATTTCAGTAATAGAATCCTGAAATATTTACTCATCAGATTAATTAGAAATGTTCCGTTTTATAATGTCAGTGCACTTCAGATCATTTTAATCATTTTATTTGAGTACATTAGGAATTGGGGTAAAACTTTTATATTTTCTGAATTTTCTGACCCTGCAATGAGAGAACGTCCCTTGTCAGAACTGGAGGTAATCTGGCAGAATACATACAGAGACCAAAAACTGTACGGAGTATTGCTGTATAAACAGCAGGGAGGTGTGTATCAGAGGAATGCAAATTATAGACAGGTGAGTACGGGAGAAGTACCAACACAGAGGTGTCAGGTTATGGAGCATTTAATATTGGATGTGAATGTGTGTGAGTGTGTGTGATGGGATATTGTTTTTTGATGATGTCATCAAGTGGAAGCATGTACAGTGGTGCTTGAAAGTTTGTGAACCCTTTAGAATTTTTCATATTTCTGCATAAATATGACCTAGAACATCATCAGATTTTCACACAAGTCTTAAAAGTAGATAAAGAGAACCCAGTTAAACAAATAAGACAGAAATATTATACTTGGTCATTTATTTATTGAGGAAAATGATCCAATATTACATATTAGTGAGTGGCAAAAGTATGTGAGCCTTTGCTTTCAGTATCTGGTGTGCCCCCCCTGTGGAGCAATAACTGCAGCTAAACGTTTCCTGTAGCTGTTGATCAGTCCTGCACACCGGCTTGGAGAAATTTTAGCCCATTCCTCCGTACAGAACAGCTTCAGCTCTGGGATGTTGGTGGGTTTCCTCACATTAGCTGCTTCAGGTCCTTCCACAACTTTTCCATTGGATTAAGGTCAGGACTTTGACTTGGCCATTCCAAAACATGAACTTTATTCTTCTGTAACCATTCTTCGGTTTAACGACTTGTGTGCTTAGGGTCGGTTGCTTGCTGCATGAACCACCTTCTCTTGAGATTCATTTTACATTTTTTTTTACATTTACAGCATTTAGCAGACGCCCTTATCCAGAGCGACTTACAATTGGTACAGTCTTACAATCTAAGCAATTGTGGGTTAAGGGTCTTGCTCAAGGACTCAACTGTGGCAGCTTGGCAGAGGTGGGATTTGAACCCTGGACCTTCTGGTCCATAGTCCAGTACCTTACCCGCTAGGCTACCACAGTCCTGTTTCAGTTCATGGACATGTGTCCTGACATTTTCCTTTAGAATTCTCTGATATATTCAGAATTCTTTATTCCATCAATTTCTGGCTCCTCCATGTGATCTTTAGCAAACTGCAGATGAGGAGCAATGTTCTTTTTGGAGAGCAGTGGCTTTCTCCTTGCAACCTTGCCATGCACACCATTGTTGTTCAGTGTTCTTCTGATGGTGGACTCATGAACATTAACATTAGCTAATGTCCTTTGTGACCTCACCATCTATTGCTCTTGGAGTGATCTTTGTTGGTTGGCCACTCCTGGGAAGGGTAACAATGGTCTTGAATTTCCTCCACTTGTAGACAATCTGTCTGAATGTGGATTGGTGGAGTCCAAACTCTTTAGAGATGGTTTTGTAACCTTTTCCAGCCTGATGAGCATCAACAACTCTTTTCCTGAGTTCCTCAGAAGTCTCCTTTGTTCGTGCCATGATACACTTCCACAGACATGTGTTGTGAAAAGCAGACTTTGATAGATCCCTGTTCCTTAAATAAAACAGGGTACCAACTCACATCTGATTGGCATCCCATTGATTGGAAACACCTGACTCTTAGTTCACCTTCAAATTAACTGCTAATCCTAGAGCTTCACATACTTTTGCCACTCACTAATATGTAATATTGGATCATTTTCCTCAGTGAATAAATGACCAATATGTTTGCCTCATTTGTTTAACTGGTTTCTCTTTATCTACTTTTAGGACTTGTGTGAAAATCTGATGATGTTTTAGGTCATATTTATGCAGAAATATAGAACATTCTACAGGTTTCACAAACTTTCAAGAACCACTGTATATAATGAATATCATTGGGCGAAGCACTGAGCCTTGGGGCACACAATGAGCTAGACGCGATGAGTCAGATCTAAAGACTGCAGTTGAGACAAACTGCTGTCTGGACTGCTGCAGGTCTGAACCATACCAGTACAAGAGCAGTAACACAAGTCAGGTGTTGAAGCAGGTGCAGAAGTATGTCCTGGCACACAACAGCCAGGTCCAGCAGGTCAAGTATGTTTATATTTCCCCATCAGCTGCAATCACAGATTCATTCTGTAATCGGATTATTTCAACGGACAAACAATCACAGTGTAAGCTAGTGTGTAACTCACACACTATTCCATCTGAGCTTATCTCACTCCCTCAAATACGTCCTACTGGTATTACTGCTGGAAACAGTACTAGCAGTTTCTGAGAACCTGGGTTAAAACCTTGACTGGACTGCAGTGTGTAGGTCAGTGTGGTAATGAACTGGTGCATAACAGGATATTTACTTAGTAGTGCTCTTAATGTTTTAATACTATGGTCATGGAAAACCCAGGTTTCTGATTTTCTGGTAGGTGAACATAAATTAATGAATTTGTTTTTTAAATGATGCTCCTGTTGGAACTAAATCATAATGCACTGAATAATGAGAACTTAAATCTACATAGAATTGGAGTATAATCAGGGTACAGAATGATGTAAGTTTTAAAGTCACATCCTTTTTTATTGTATGCTAATGCACATTGAACTGCTTCTTACATTAAATATGCTACATAAAAAGACTTGGTCCAATTTGTATTATACTGGTTAGTGCTGGTCCTGTGCTAGGTTCTCTGGTGAACTCAACTAGTCTTCTTGGTGTTCCTGGTAAAGCTGGCTTACCACCATACCAACGTCCAATCACAATATATGTCAGTCTTTGCTGTTTCTTTAGCAGATATGAGTACAGTTTGTTTGCTTGCTTGTTTACAACTTTGATTACACGCTGTCCAGGATTAAGCAAATAAGAAAATTAATTAATAAATGAGAATGAAAATACTGATAAGCTTCAGAGATAAGCGTGTTTGTTTCTAGTATGTAACTGAGAAACCCTGCACCACACCACACCATCTCTCTCTCTCTCTCTCTCTCTCTCACACACACACACACACACACAGGTTGTTACTAGACCCCTTTTAGAGCTGGAGATTATAAATAACGCCACTGTCAGGGTTCCTGAAATTCCAGACGTGCACACGCACGCGCGCTCCTAACACGTGGCACAGGAGTCTCGCGAACTTTCTTTAGCCCGAGAGCTGGAAGTTCTGTGAGAAACCGTGGATCCATTTGTCCTGCTATGATTGGCTGCGCTTCTCTCGGTCTCTGCTCTCCGTGCTCTGATTGGTCGAGGGCCGGATGCAGGGCGTTTCCTCAGTGCATTCTTTTCTTCAACTCGATCCTGAGGTGTTCATCCTCTGAGAGACTTACTGAGGCGCTGTTATTTGTTTTTCCGGGACTTAACCGGGACACTGGAGGAACCGGCCCGGTCCTGGTCCTGGTACTGGCACTGGCACTGGCACTGGCACTGAGAGGGTTCATGTTGGTATCTAACGTGCGTCTGAGTGATGATGAAGCTCCCGTTTCTGGCGCTGTTTGTTTCTCTGCTGCTGCTGCTGCTGGTGTGTGTAACGGAGAGCGCTCGGGCTAAACCAGGTGAATATGACTAATAATAACTCACTTATCTTACAGTAAATCTGATAAACCTTATCTCTCTTACATTGCGTATTTGTGTCAGTGTGTGTTTGAGATGAATTCAACTTTAGATTAGAAGATTAAATGTTGATGAGTTCTGTAATAAATCCAATTATTATTTCAATGGAACTGCAGTGATTCCGCTATCGTTTATTGATGATTAGGAATGAGTTTAGTGATTAGATTTATGTTAGTTTTGGTGATGTTATAAGATCAGTACTTTATTTAGTTGAATTATGTGAATGGACCTACTTTTGGAAAACGGTTCTAATGGTGAATATTTAGATAACAGGTCCTAAATCATTATTCCTTATGTGAAATTTCCCACCTCGATCCTGTATCTTAAAAACCCCACCTGCTTTGAAATAGATCATCATAATATAGGACTATAGGAGACTTTCTGATTGACTCTCCTGACTGCCCATTGGTTAGTGTTTGAGTAATTATCATAGATTTAAAAAGGTTAAAATGTTTTAAATATGGTTCTTTCTCATAAATTTAAGTCAGACATTGGTCTAACACCAGCATCAGCAACTCATCAGATGCAAATGTTACAGATGTGTTATAACAGTCTTATGTGTTGCATGTGAAAATAAGCTGTTTTTAACAACATGCTTTCACTCTGTGTGTGTGTGTGTGTGTGTGTGTGTGTGTGTGTGTGTGTGTGTGTACGTGTGTACAGATGAGCTGTTGTTGATCACAGCAGCAACTGAAGAGACCGATGGCTTTAAAAGGTTCATGAGAACGACGCGACAGTTCAACTACACTGTAAAGGTTCATGACTTCATCACCGTCACAGCCATCATCACCATAACTACATCACCATCAATAACCTATCAGCATATTAACTTGTGTGTGTGTGTGTGTGTGTGTGTGTAGGTGCTGGGACTGGGTCAGGAATGGAGGGGAGGTGATGTAGCTAAGACGGTTGGCGGTGGACAGAAGGTTCGCTGGTTGAGGGAAGAAATGAGGAAGCACATAGATAAAAAGAACTTGGCTGTGCTCTTCGTGGACAGGTGTGTGTGTGTGTGTGTGTGTGTGTGTGTGTGTGTGTGTGTGTGTGTGTGTATGGTGTGGCACTGTCTGTATCTTGTGCCAGCTGTTGTTACACCTTAAATGAACACATTTGATCCTAAAAAACTAAACAATGATGACGGTGATGAAGACATGTCTCCTACCACAGTTATGATGTCATCATGGCGGGCGGACCTGAGGAGCTGCTGATGAAGTTCTCTGGGTTTAAACACCGGGTGGTTTTCTCTGCTGAAGGATTCTGCTGGCCCGATCAGCGCCTCGCCTCCAAATATCCTGTGGTACACACGGGCAAACGCTACCTCAACTCCGGAGGTGGGTGCAGGTCATGATGGTGATGAGGATCCAGATTACAGTCTGTGACAGGGCAGTGCTGTCCCCGCCCCTGTCCCCATCCCCAAGTGGGACCTGTAACTCCAGTGAGTTCCACCAGTGGGGCTGGTACTGGAGCCATCATAGCTTGTATGGATGTGTGTCTAGCTTCACAGGAGGCAGCTGAATTACAGGGCCCACTCTGAGAAGGGGCCGGGGTCTGGAATTTCAGGTGTGCCCCCATTACATGATGTCAGTGAGGTGATGATGACGACATAAGCAGATCATGTGATGCCGATGTGATTATATAATTTAGTGATGGTGGTCATACCCGTTTTGTAGCAACACGATTCGAGGATCAGAGAGAAATTAAAGGTGTTTAGTGGTGTGTTATAAATGTGTGTGTGCAGGATTTATGGGGTATGCTCCTGAGATCTACTCCATTGTGCAGCAGTGGAAATACAAAGACAATGATGATGATCAACTCTTCTACACTCACATCTACCTGAATAAGGAGCAGAGGGTGTGTGTGCGTCTACATATTTGTGTGTGTGTGTGTTTGTGTGTGTTTGAAGTGAATCATAATCTGTTGTATCTTTTTCTCACTCAGGCGAAATTCAACATCACGCTTGATCATAAATCCAGAATATTCCAGAATCTTAATGGTGCCATCGGTAAGACGCACACATGCACACATTTACACACACATACAGTGGGGCAGAAAAGTATTTAGTCAGCCACTGATTGTGCAAGTTCTCCTACTTAGAAAGATGAGAGAGGTCTTTAATTTTCATCATAGGTACACTTCAACTATGAGAGACAAAAATCCAGGAAATCACATTGTAGGATTTTTAAAGAATTTAATTGTAAATCATGGTGGAAAATAAGTATTTGGTCAATAACAAAAGTTCAACTCAATACTTTGTAACATAACCTTTGTTGGCAATGACAGAGGTCAAATGTTTCCTGTAAGTCTTGGCACACACTGTAGCTAGTATTTTGGCCCATTCCTCCATGCAGATCTCCTCTAGAGCAGTGATGCTTTGGGGCTGTCGCTGGGCAACACCTTTGTTGCCCGAGTGGTGTGTTTGGGATCATTGTCATGCTGGAAGACCCAGCCACGTTCCATCTTCAATGCTCTCCACTGATGGAAGGAGGTCTTGGCTTTAAAATCT
>JAJAGP010002161.1:0-50000 GCA_025084515.1 Ancistrus triradiatus | reverse complement strand
CTCCAGATGCTGCTCCTTTCTTAGTCACAATCTGTTTACCATTCTCTCTCTCTCGCTCTCTCTCTCTCTCTCTCTCTCTCTCTCTCTCTCTCTCTCTCTCTCTCTCTCTCTCTCTCTCTCTCTCTCTCTCTCTCTCTCTCTCTCTCTCTCTCTCTCTCTCTCTCTCTCTCTCTCTCGCTCTAATCACCCCCACCCCTACCCCCAGGTCTGTTATTGCCCCAATGCTCTCTCGTCATGGGAAACTCTGGTCGAATTTTTGGGGAGCTCTGAGTCCTGAGGGTTTTTACGCTCGCTCTGAAGATTACATCGACCTTGTGCAGAGAAAGCGAGTGTAAGAACCATATATGGTCATATAAGTCATCATCATACTATCACAGTCTCAAACTCTGTTATAATGAGTATCTCGTGTCTCTGTCAGTGGGGTGTGGAATGTTCCCTATATTACTCAGGTGTACCTGATCCGGGGTGAGGTTCTGCGTGCTCGGCTTTACCCCGTGTCCCTCTATAGGCAGGAGGGAGAGGATCCAGACATGCTGTTCTGTAGAGCGCTTCGGGACCAGGTGTGTGTGGGGGTGTGGTCTTTATGTATGTGTGCAGCAGGTTGGTAGGTATCAGGAAAGTGACTCTAGGTGCCAGGGCAGTAGGCAGTCGGTAGGCAGTGGACCGGAGGGAAATAGGTCAGTAGAGTGTAGATGGTGAGGTGTGTATTGATGGGCTGATGGTGTGTAAGTGACTGGCTGTGTGTGTGAGTGTTATGTAACTGATACAGAGTCTGAGTTCTCCTCTAAGATCAGAGTTACCCTAACACTAAATATTCTGAACTATAAAAACATGGTCCATCTTTCAATTTTGTGCGTGTGTGTGTTTTGCAGGGTGTGTTCATGTTCTTGTCTAACAGAGATGAGTTTGGCAGGTTAATCTCCTCCAGCAACTACAACACCAGCAGACTGCATCCAGACATGTGGCAGATATTCAACAATCCTGTGGTACACGCTCACAGACACTCTCACACACACACACTCACTCACTCACTCACTCACTCACTCTCATTCTCACTCTCACATTTTAAATTCCACTTTGGCTTCAGATACACAGCCATCTGTGTTAATTAAACGGCACCTATCTGCAGGACCGGTGGGTGATGTCATCATGACATTTTGTTTTGATATGCTCTGCTGGAGCATTAGAGGAAGATTAGAAAACAAAAAGGTTAGATGTGATATGTGTTTAAAGTTGATCTGTTATAAAGGAGGCAAAACATCTAATGCCTGACACTGAGCAGTGTATCGGGTTCGACTGACTGCTCCGTCCCAGCTCAGATGCTGCATTAGCATTAGTGGGAGAGTCTAAAACACTTAACATGAACAAAGCTTAACATGGTTTAATGTACATAAAGAAATTATCTAGGAAAAACAAAACCTCTCTGAGTTCCTACAGATTGTAAGTAATCTGTACTTTCTGAAATGAGGAACCTGTGATCTGGAAGGAAAGGGAACATTTATGCATTAAGCTTTTTACTTATAAAACATCTAAAGGGTAAGGAAAAAGCTTAAGGTGTACAAGTCACTTTTGAAGTTGAAAGATGTAAAAAATAGAGATATTCTGAACATTTGGAACATTGGGTTACCATTTAGGAATTGAATCTTGGAATCGATAAGACACAGAATCGATAAAATGCAAACAATACCCAACCTTAAGTTTTACCCAGAGTGGAGGAACTCTAATCTGCAGAGCTTCAGTGTTTATAGAGAATGTTGTGTGAACCTGTGTGTGTGTGTGTGTGTGTGTGTGTGCGCGTGTGCAGGACTGGAAGGAGAAGTACATGCATGAGGATTATTCTCAGATCTTTGAGGAGGGGGTGGAGGTGGTGGAACAGCCGTGTCCAGATGTTTACTGGTTCCCTGTTTTCTCTGATAAAATGTGTGATGCTCTGATAGAAACCATGGAGGACTTCGGCAGATGGTCCGGCGGTGGACACAAGGTGTGTGCGTGCGTGCGTGTGTGTGCATGTGTGTGCATGTGTGTGCATGTGCATGTGAGAGAGAGAGAGAGTATGAGAGGTTAGGCCAATTTTCAAACTTACCTCTCACACTCACCATCAAATTCTTGGGCATTCTTGATAGTGAGTGTGAGAGGTAAGTTTGAATAATGACCTAAAATACGGAGTGAGATCACTATCTTTAATGGGAGTATAGTGTGTGCACATGTGATTTGATGTAAAGATGTCTGAAATAACTGCATTCTCAGTAGATATAATGTATTTGAGATAATGTAGATCCCTGTCGATTTCTGGAAGCTGTGCAGAGAACTGGCTGGCCATCATGGTCCTTCGTTTGCATTCATTTTCCAGTTTACTTTTAATATTATAAAACTGTCTTCCAGTCTGTTCTGTGCCCATAGATTTAGCCATTTATCCCTTCGATTTTGCTTTAATATTGCATTTAGTATCTTCTTTATTGCATTTTATATTAATCTCTATATTATTACTTCCTGCCGATTTCCTACAGCAATCCAGTAATGATCTACCAATCCTTGACCTCTGACGTATTTCCGGGTTTTATCTACGAAACGCACACAGAACTGAAACAAGCTGCTGCGGATGAAGCGTGCAGTTCTTGTTTTCGCTCGATTTAAAGTGATTTTGCGCTCTCATATTTTGATTCTGCGCTCGTGTATTAAAGTTAGTGATCTCACTCCATGCTAAACAGCCTCTCATAAGAGAGAGAGGGTCCGTTATTATACTTTAAAGTGTTTTTTTTGTGCGTGTGTGTGTGCGCGTGTGTCTGCGTGTGCGTACGTGTGTGTGTGCGTGCGTGCATGTGCGTCTGTGCGTGCGTGCGTGCGTGTGCGTGTGTTTGCGTGCGTGCGTGTCCGTGCGCGTGCGTGCGTGTGTGTGTGTGTCTGTAGGATGAGAGGTTATCAGGTGGTTATGAAAACGTTCCTACAGTTGATATTCACATGAATCAGATCGGGTTTGAGAAAGAGTGGCTCAAATTCCTAAAGGAGTTCATCTCACCTGTAACTGAGAAACTGTACCCCGGATACTACCCAAAGGTAAACACACACACACACACACAGACACACACACACACACACACACACACACCATCAGGTTCAATAATCTAGTGGATGTTTCTCAATAGACTGAAGCCTGTTGTAACAACATAACTTTTGGTGGAATATTTGTGTCCACAAAAACCAGCCGCTAGATTGCTCAGGCAGGGTATTTCTAGTGCCGGTCCCAAGCCCGGATAAATGGTGAGGGTTGCGTCAGGAAAGGCATCTGGTGTAAAACATTTGCCAAATAAAGTATGCGAGTTCATAATAACTTCACCATACCGGATCGGCCGCGGCCCGGGTTAACAACGACCGCCACTGGTACTGGTAGCAAACGGTACCAGCGGAAATTGGACTATTGTTTGCCGAAGACGAAGAGGAGGGAAGCGTGTGAGGAGACAGAGAGAAATCAGGAGGGGCCAGAATATAGCACTGAGGGTAGCAACCCTAAATGTAGGGACGATGACAGGGAAAGGTAGAGAGCTGGCTGATATGATGCAGAGGAGAAAGGTCGATGTTTTGTGTGTGCAGGAGACAAAGTGGAAGGGTAGGGTTTAGGATGTTATACCATGTGGGGATAGGAAAGAGAAAATGGAGTGGGTGGGTTCCTGAAAGGAGGCTATGTACTAAAGAATGTCGTTGAGGTGAATGGAAATGAGTGAAAAGAGGGGTCGATAGGAGAATATGTTGAAGTGGAAATTGAGGGTTGTAATTGTGAATGTGGTAGTGGCTATGCACCACAAATTGGATGTGAATTAGAGGAGAAAGAAAGAGTTTGGGGGGAGTAGTAGATGAAAGTGGTTGAGAGCATTCCCAGGGAGGAGAGACTGGTGATTGGTGCAGATTTCAATGGTCATGTTGGTGAAGGTAATAAAGGAGATGAGGAAGTGTGGGCAGGTTTGGTGTTAAGGATAGGAACCTAGAAGGACAGATGGTGGTGGATTTTGCAAAGAGGATGGAAATGGCTGTGGTTAACACATATTTCCAAAAGAAGGAGGAGCACAGGGTGACTTATAAGAGTGGAGGGAGGAGCACACAGGTAGACTACATCCTATGTAGAAGAGGTTGCTTAAAAGAGATTGGTGATTGTAAAGTAGTGGCAGGGGAGAGTGTAGCTAGGCAGCATCGGATGGTGGTGTGCAAGATGGCTCTGGTGGTTAGGAAGTGGAAGAGGACAAAGGCAGTGCAGAGGACCAAATGGTGGAAGTTGAGAAAGGAAGAATGTTGTAAGGAGTTCAGAGAGGAGCTGAGAAAGGCTTCGGGTGATAGGAAAGAGCTCCCAGATGACTGGATAAAAGCAGCAACAGTGATTAGACAGACAGGTAGAAAGGTACTGCGTGTGTCTACTGGAGAGGCAAAGGATGAAAAGGAAACCTGGTGGTGGAACGAGGAAGCGCAGGAGGTTATTCAGAGAAAGAGGTCAGCAAAGAAAAAATGGGACAGGGACAGGACTAAAGAGAGTAGGCAGGAGTACAAGGAGATGCGGCACAGGGCAAAGAGGGAGGTAGCAAAGGCCAAGCAGAAGGCCTACGATGAGTTATATGAAAGGTTAGACAGTAGGGAAGGAGAGAAGGGGTTGTATCTGCTGGTGAGACAGAGAGATGGAGCTGGAAAGGATGTGCAGCATGTCCGGGTGATCAAGGATAGAAATGGAAATGTACTATCCGGAGAGGAGAGGGTGAGGGAAAAATGGAAGAAGTGTTTTGAGGAGTTGATGAATGTAGAAAATGAAAAGGAAAGAAGGTTGGATGGTGTAGAGATTGTGGAACAGGATGTAGCAAAGATTAGCGAGGACGAAGTGAGGAAAGCTTTGAAAAGGATGAAGAACGGAAAGGCAGTGGGACCTGAGGACATACCGGTTGAGGTATGGAAAAGTCTAGGAGAGCTGGGAGTGGTGTTTTTGACTAGATTATTTAATGGAATTCTGGTGAATGAGATTATGCCGGAGGAATGGAAGAAACGTTTACTTGTACCGATTTTTAAGCAGAAGGGTGATGTACAGAGTTGTGGCTCTTACAGGGGCATAAAGTTGATAAGCCACACAATGAAGATTTGGGAGAGAGTTGTGGAAGCTAGGTTCAGACAGGAGGTGACAGTGTGTGAACAACAGTATGGTTTTGGAGAAAGCTTATGACAGGGTGCCAAAGGAGGAACTGTGGTGGTGTATGATGAAGTCTCGAGTGACTGAAAAGTACGTTAGATTAGTGCAGGACATGTATCAAAACAGCGTGACAGAGGTGAGATGTGCTGTAGGAGTGACAGATAGCTTCAAGGTAGAGGTGGGACTGCATCAAGGATCGGCCCTGAGTCCCTTCTTATTTGGTCTGGTGATGGACAGACTAACAGATGAGGTCAGACAGGAATCGCCATGGACTATGATGTTTGCAGACAACATTGTGATTTGTAGTGAGAACAGGAAACACGTAGAAGAGAACTTGGAGAGGTGGAGGTATAATCTGGAAAGGAGAGGAATGAAAGTCAACTGTAGTAAGACAGAATACATGTGTGTAAATGAAAGGGAGGCAGGTGGAACAGTCAGGCTACAGGGATCAGTGGTCACAAAGGTCCAGGAGTTCAGGTGGTACTTGGGATCAACGTCCAAGTAATGGGGAGTGCGGAAAGGAAATGGAGGTAAAGAAGAGAAGTACAGCAGGATGGGTGGGTGGGAGACAGAGTGTTCAGGAGGCTGTGCGACAAAAGGGTCACAGCAAAAGTGAAAGGAAAGATTTATAAGGAGAGTAGTGAGAACCAGCATTGTTGTTATGGTAGAGGTAGAGACAGTGGCACGGACAAAGAGACAGGAAGCAGAGCTGGAGGTGGCAGAACTTAAGATGTTGAGGTTCTCTTTAGGAGTGTCTAGGGTGGACAGGATTAGGAATGAGATCATCAGAGGGACAGCACAGGCTGGAAAATTGGGAGACAAAATTTGAGAGGGAAGACTGAGATGGTTTGGACATGTGCAGAGGAGGGACAGTGGATATATTGGTAGGAGGTGTTGGTGATGGAGCTGCCAGGCAAGAGACGGAGAGGAAGACCAAAGAGGAGTTATTTGGGTGTGGTAAATGAAGATATGCAGGGAGTTGGGGTGACAGTAGAGGACGTGGAGGACAGGGTGAGGTGGAAACGTTTAACTCGCTGTGGCGACCCCTGATAAAAGGAGAAGCCGAAAGAAGAAGAAGAAGATTTGTGTCCACAAACTTTTTGCCATGTACCTTATAGTTACCCACACACTCTCTGTCTCTCACACACACACACACACACACACACACACATACATACACTCCCATTGTTGATGTGTTTCAGGCTCAAGCGGTGATGAACTTTGTGGTTCGTTATCGACCTGATGAGCAGCCGTCGCTCCGCCCACATCACGACTCATCAACATTCACCATCAACATCGCTCTGAACAGCAAAGGCACGGACTATGAGGTACACACACACACACACACACACACACATATATATATATATGTTCCAGTACATATGTAAACACTGTACACACACCATTTACATCATGGGGCAGTACTGTACCTGATGAGCTGTGTGTGTGTGTGTGTGTGTGTGTGTGTGTGTGTGTGTGTGTGTGTGTGTGCGCGTGTTACAGGGAGGTGGTGCCAGGTTTTTGAGGTACAATTGTACAGTTGAAACTCCGAGGAAAGGCTGGTCTCTGATGCACCCGGGACGTTTAACTCATTATCACGAGGGTCTCCCAACCACAAGGGGCACCAGATACATCATGGTCTCATTTGTAGATCCCTAACACACTTTGTACACGTGTGTGTGTTTGTGTGTGTGTGTGTTTGTGTGTGTGTGTGTGTGTGTGTGTGTGTGTGTGTGTGTCGGGTTTATAGATGATGCGTTTGGATGTTTTACAGGAGCAGTATTTACCTCGGGTGCCTTTGTATTTTTATTTGTGTATTTAGTTAATTTTATATGATAAAGATATTAAAAAAGGATCGAGCTCTCTGCTTTGTACAAAGTGCATTAAGTTATTTGTTTTACCAAAAATAAACTTTCCATCGATTAAAGTGTGTTTAGTTTTTTTCTGTCCTGTAGCGCCACCCGCTGCCTGTGTTCGTTACCAATGATAAATGCTTGCAGCGCAGATTTGTCGAACCCTGTTCCCTTTCCAACAATGTTAGGAAAATAGGGCAGATCTCCTACTCTGTCTCCTGCTCTGCTGTCCGACATTTAACCCTAATTTATTAAATATGAAGCTGAGCTATGCTTAGGTGTGAGTAGTGGGATGATGTCATTACTATTTTAAATTTCCTGCTTTATAATTACTCCATAAAAACTGGATATACACAGTGTGTGTGTGTATGTGTTTATGATACTTTACAGAAATGTATATGAAGCGTCTGTTACAGCAGTGTCTGCAGAATAACTCGCCCTGTCACGAGACTGGTATCAGGGAGGCTGTTTTTGAAGACGGGGATATTTAGTCTGAGGGCCGTACTCGGACACATCCGCTGGGTTGAGCAATGGCTCCTGGGAGATGTTACTCCAGCCAATTTGAAGAGAGATGGAATTAGGCCGGATGTCACTGGTGTTGGTCATTGTTGTGGTGTGTAGTGTAAGGTCGCTGGTCCATGCCTGGGGAAGTGTGGATAGTTCTGGAGCCAGAGGGCAGGTCATTAGTGTCGACACTCCATCCTCAGTAAGTGGTTTGAACATTAAGAAAGTCGGGCGATGAGCATAAGTACGAGTAGGTCAGATACAGCAGTGCTGCTGGAGTTTTTAAACAATGGTCTAAAAATAGTCCATCAGCCATAAATATCCAGCCACTAGCATCATGTAGGGAGCATCCTGTGGGCACTGATGAAGGATTAGAGGATGACTAACACAAACTGCAGCAACAGATGAGCTACTATCTCTGATTTTACATCTACAAAGTGGAACAGTAAGGTGAGTGTCTCTAATAAAGTGGACAGTGAGTGAACAGCATTTAAAACCCCAGCAGCACTGCTGTATCTGATCCACTTGAGGGGGTCCTGTGTGGGTCCTGACCATTGGCGAGCAGAATAAGGGCGACCAACAGAGTATGTAGAGAGACAGATGGATTACAGTCTGTAATTGTAGAACTGCAAAGTACAGCATTATGTGAAGTGGAATTGATCAAATGGACAATGAGTTTAGAAGCGAGGTGGATTTAATCTTAGGGCTGACTGTACTATGCTTAGTGTCTATTTGTGTGTTCTGTAGTGTCTGTGTGTATGTAGTGATTGTGTGTGTGTGTGTGTGTGTGTGTGTGTTTATGACTGTAGGTTCCTTTTTGCTGTTGTGAACTTTGGAACCATCAGCAGGTGAATAATTAATGCAACACTGCATCACTCAGCAGAATCATGACTGTGTGTGTGAGTGTGTGTGTGTGTGTGTGTGTGTGTGTGTGAGGGAGTGTTCAGAAGCTAAGCGATGTGTTCAACAGGATGATCTGTGGGTATTGATCGGTGATCAGAAATCAGCAGGTACGTTTTTATAAACTTGATCTTCGTCACAACAAAAAATGAATCAGGTGCAAAAGGTTATGTAACCAGAGTTCAGTGTGTCGTGTGTGTGTGTGTGTACACGTACAGGAGTGTGTAAGGAACATTGACTGTAGATGACAAGTGCGCTGAGAGCATGAGCAGTGTGTAAGGAGTGTGTAGTGTAGGGTTAGGGAGTATCAGGTGTGTGTAGTGTGGTTGTATGTACAGTGTGTGTGATGAGTCTCTGTGTTTCTCAGTTCAGGTCTGTCAGTAAGATGGAGGAGTCAAAGGTAAGGTTCTATAATCACCTTTACCATAAAGGGGCGGGGTTTATCTGATCAATGATGGGGGTGTGGTTTAATTGCTTGATTTTAAAATGTGATATTCTCAGCCCAATCCTCCTCGTTCTCCTCTCACATCTGATCTACAGTCACCATCATCACCATCATCATCATCATCATCATCATCATCTCCAACACCCCCTCTGCAATGTGAGTGTGTGTGTGTGTGTGTGTGTGTGTGTGTGTTTATTAAACCTCAGAACAGCAAACAAAAAAATAAATAAGAAACAATTAAAAAGCTGATATTACACTTTATTATAAAAGTTAAACTTCCCACAGATCAGAACCATGAGGTAATAAACCATTAAACCGAGGCTGAACTCAAAACAATAAACTGCATCGTTTCTATGGTAACTGTATGGAACATTGAAGGTTTTGGTGTTCACACTAAAAGAGTGACGGGTAACACTGCACTGATTACAATATCGAGTACGTACAATAATGCAGCGCATATCAAAAATGTCAGTCTGAAGTCATAACCCGTTACAAAGCTTTATCCAGCTTTAATGTTTATCTTACGACATCCGAGTAATGATACAAAGTAACAGTTCTGATAATCAATAAAAATCTAAATCTATAATAGTGGAGTTCTTAAAGTGATCAGTTTCCTGATTTAATCTGTTTTTTGGCGTTTGGTTGGGATTTGTCTCGACCAGCTTTTGCTCCTGGATTGGTTAAATATTGTTGTTCTTCCTTCCAGAATGGTTTGAGTTCCGTCAGCTTTCATGCTGAGCGGTGAGGTTCTGCTCTCTTCAGGTCCATCCTCAGATCAGATTTAGCTCAGGCCCTGGACTCACCCGCTCAGGGACGTTCCCCTTCTTGCCCTTAATCTACTCTGGGGTTTGTTTGTTGTTTGTTTTTAGTCTTCAATCCTGACCAGTTATGAAGGAGAACCCTCACCCAGCATAGCCCTTCCACCACCATGCTTCACAGTAGGAATGGTGCATTGTGGGTGGAGTTTGCCCTGGGTCTCACCTGATTATAAAACCTTTTACCACATGGTATCAGAAACACAAACGCAAGGGTGGCACTTTTTCCAAAGCTTTCTTTCTTTCTGGCGTACAGAGCAGAGGTGTTGGTGGTGCCGCACTTCTTTATGACACTTTGAACGTTTCTGCCTCTGAAAGGTTTTTGGATTTTATCCTAACTTGTTTATTTTTTAGGTTGTTTTTAAACAGTAATGGTTTTAACCGTGTGTGAGGGTTTTCTGTAGGTGTTTTATGGATCATAAAACGAATGTACTTATGGTGGATTTAGTTAATCAGCTTTATGAGTGTTCTGGTATTTCTGGAGTCTGATAGGAACCAGTGAAAGTGCTTTATTTATCCAATTTATGATATCATAAAGGGAAGGGCGGGGCTTAATTCATCCTTCTGGTGGCAGGATTTAGATCTCATGCAGCAACTACAGGAAACTTCAGAAGATTTAGCCAGTGCCTTCTAAATGTGTGTGTGTGTGTGTGTGTGTGTGCGTGTGCGTGTGCGTGTGCGTGTGCGCAGTGGGTTTGGCAAGTCCTGCTTTATTGAAGGAGCTGCAGCAGCCACACACATTGAAGCCTGTACACACACACACCGGCCTTACCAAGGTGTTCAGTGGACGAGGACGAAGTGTGAGTCTCACACACACACACACACACACACATAAATATATATGTATATATATATATATATATATATATATATGAATTGTGTTCATTAATAATGTTGTATTTGTCCTGTAGAGCGTGGGATCCGCCAGCCAATCACCTCCCTCTGCTTCCACCAATAAGCAGACAGCAAAGTGTCAGCGTCTGTCCAATGGGATGAAGGATTAAGAGTCACTTAAGGGGGGGGGTGTTAGATCTCTGCCCCGCCCCCTGTTCTTTGGGGCTATTATTAGTGATTCATAATAGTGTGATTCAGTGCTGCCCTCTGGAGTCCCTGTGTGTGTGTGTGTGTGTGTGTGTGTGTGTGTGTGTGTGTGTGTGTGTGTGTGTGGTTTAGCTCCTGTACAGATCCAGTCCTGCAGATCGATGACCAGAACTGTTATATAAATATAAATCATTGGTCCATTAATTTGATTAAAGAGCTTGTTATAATACATAATCCCACTACTCGCTCTAATCTTAGAGTATGTGTTTTATTTAAAGTTTTAGTTTAAATTTTGGTTTTATAACTGTCCGTTTTAAATGTCTATTAGTTTAAGTAACTGATGGTTTAATGTTTAATTCTGAATAAATAAAGTGTAAAGGTTTAATAGCAGACTGAATCAATTTAATAAAAGCACATGATGTACGGTAAAGATCAAAGAGAATATAAAGAATGAAGCTTAAACGTTTCTGCTTGTCTGAAGATTCATTTAAATTCTATGAATAAAATCTGAGTCTCTGATCCTCACCTTCTGGTGTGTGTGTGTGTGTGTGTGTGTGTGCTACTGATGACTGTGCTGTAGCTCAAAGGGCACAGAGATTACAGCGAACCTCTGTCTTTAACACACACACACACAGTACTGACTGAAGCTGAAGCGTGTGTATGAGTACATGTGTGTATGGTGTATGTTATGATGAGATCAGGGCTGTGTCAGTACTTCCTGCTGGCAGCCATGTTGGCTCTGCTCCTCTTCCTCACTGCTCTGTGGCTGCGTGAGTACACACACACACACACACACACACACACACTCTGTTGTAGTAGATTTAGAGCTGCTGACTCTTCAACTACTGACTACATTTCCCTTGATGCCCTGTGCTGTTCTACTGTAATGTGGGTGTTGATTTGAGGAGTGATGATTGTTGGGGGTGGAGCTTCTCCCCGGTGATGTCATCGGTCCAGTTTTTATTATTTTGGTTATTATTTTTATTATTGTTATTAATCAGGATCATTGATTATACGTATTAGGTTATATGCAATATGCAAGATAGCGCGGGTGAGGCCAGACGCCGTTGTGACTGCTCCGTTCAGACTGTGCTTTTTGTTAGTTATCTATTTAGTTTTTTTGTGCTCTCTCGTCTCACCGTCACTAGCATTGCTTACTTACGACTTCAGTACACTTTTGAACATTAAAAGCAAATCCACTCACCTTTTTTCGGAAGTTATATGCAACAGCTCCACCTGGCCGATAGAGATTTTAAGGAACGCGGACCTCAACAATGGAGACAAGCCTCCCAGGAGAAATCCTAAGAAGAAACATCGGGGAAAGCGTGCCAGAGTCCGTAACAGACTGCGTAAGAGAGCATTTCTTCCTTCACTGCCCAGTATCCTGCTTGCAAATGTTCAATCCTTGGACAACAAGCTGGACGACATCAGGGCTCGTATACGCTTCCAGAGGGACATACGCGACTGTAACATTCTTTGTTTCACGGAGACATGGCTTTTACCTATGATCCCAAATCTCGCTGTCCAACCAGCTGAAACATTCTCCATGTTTTGTATGGACAGGATGGAGGAATCAGGGAAAACAAAAGGTGGAGATGTATGTTTCATGACGAACAACAAATGGTGTGACCCGAGGAATGTGTCTGTTCTGTCGCGCTCCTGTTCACCGAACTTGGAACACCTGGCAATCCTGTGCCGACTTCACTACCTGCCTCGGGAGTTCTCTTCAGTTATCACCATAGTCGTTTATATTCCACCACAAGCGGACACAGACAATGCGCTAACCTTGCTGCATGACACCATCAGCACTACGCCAAACACCCAGATGCAGCCCTCATCGTGGCTGGGGATTTTAACAAGGCAAACCTCAAACGAGTTATGCCAAACTTCCATCAGCACATAACCTGTCCGACCAGGGGAAATAACACACTGGACCATTGTTACACACCGTTCAAAAATGCGTAAAAAGCCATCTCTCTACCGACATTCGGTAAATCTGACCACGCCGCCATCTTTCTCATGCCAGTATACACACAGAGGATAAAACAGGAAGCTCCGGTGACGAAAGAGATCAGACGCTGGTCCGCCCAATCAGAGGACATGCTACAGGACGCGCTGAGTGATGTAGACTGGGATATGTTCCGGGCAAACTCTGATGACGTTGATGAGTTTACGGATGTGGTAACGAGCTTTATTTCCAAAGTGACTGATGACATCGTTCCCATGGTGACGGTTAAGGTCTTTCCGAATCAGAAACCATGGATCGATGGATCAATCCGTGAGGCTATAAAAGCACGTACCACTGCGTACAACAGTGGAATAAGCTCTGGGGACATGTCTCTGTACAAAGTGGAGTCATATAAAGTAAGGAAAGGCAGCTAAGAGGCGGTATAAGGACAAAGTCGAGGCTCAACTGTGTGACAGCGACAGCAAACGGATGTGGCAGGGACTCCGGACTATTACTGACTTTCAGAAAACTACACACATCTCAACGCTTGCGGATCAATCACTGGTTGAAGATTTAAACACCTTCTACGCATGTTTTGAACTCAATAGTGCAAGCGCTAATACCGTTAGCATCGCTAGCTCCGCGATTAACACTTGCACTGCTGTAACGTGCGACTTCAGCAGTGAGGACTGTCATCATCTCAGAGCACGACGTGAGGAACGCTCTGTCAAGAGTAAACAGCAGGAAGGCAGCTGGCCCAGATGGCATTCCTGGGAGGGTGTTAAAATCATGTGCCAACCAGCTATCTGCTGTATTTACCACCATTTTCAACCTCTCCCTGGCTTACTCTGTTGTCCCTAGATGTTTAAAGACTTCTACCATCATCCCTGTACCGAAGAAGACCAACCCTGCTTGCCTTAATGACTACCGCCCTGTCGCTTTGACCTCTGTTGTAATGAAGTGTTTTTAGAAACTCATCATAGACTTCATTTGCTCATCCCTGCCATGTTCTCTAGATCCTCTCCAGTTTGCCTATCGTAGGAATAGGAGCACTGATGATGCCATATCATTCATCCTGCACACCGTCCTCTCCCACGTGGACGTAAGATGAATTACGCACGACTGTTGTTCGTTGATTACAGCTCAGCGTTCAACACAATTGTCCTCTCCATATTAAGGGACCTGGGGCTAAGCCGCCCACTGTGCTCCTGGGTCCAGAGCTTTCTGTCTGACAGACCACAAGTGGTGAAGTTGGGGAAATGTACATATGGATCCTTAACTCTCAGTACCGGTGCCCCACAAGGCTGTGTCTTAAGCCCTCTGCTGTACTCTCTGTACACCTATGACTGCACAGCTAACCACCATTGTGAAATTTGCGACACGGTGGTGGTGGGCCTGATCTCTAACAATGATGAGAGGGCCTACCTGGATGAGGTGGAAAAGCTGACATCATGGTGTAATGACAACAACCTGGAGCTGAATGTCTCTAAGACAAAAGAGATGATTGTGGACTTCAGGAGGGAGAAACAGCGCATTCATTACACACCACTTTTAATCAGCGGAACCACGGTGGAGAATGTGAGCAGCCATAGGTACCTTGGAGTCCATATCTCTGAGGACCTAACTTGGTCCACACACATCTCCATAACAGTGAAGAAGGCACGGCAGCGCTTGTATCACCTCAGGCGGCTAAGGAAATTCAAAGTCTCCGTAGAACTGCAGAAAAAATTTTTCACTGCAACAATAGGATCTGTTCTCTCTGGAAGCATCACTACCTGGTATGGTAACTGTACTCTACAGGACAGGAACGCTCTTCATAGAGTGGTAAGATGTGCAGAGCGCATCATCAGGTCCAAACTTCCTGGACTACAAGACATCTACTCCAGGCGGTGCATGTCTTCAGCAAGAAGGATTATTAAGGACATTCATCATCCAAACCACAATCTGTTTCAGTGGTTACCCTCTGGAAATAGACTCCGCTCCATCAAGGCCAGAACTGAGAGGCTTAGGAAGAGCTTCTTTCCCCAGGCCATTAGATCTTTAAATGGTTAAAACCTTAATTTTAACCAAAACTCTCTGATAGCTCTGTTTTTATTTACTTGAACACTACCACTTCTTCAGAATTGCACATTTCAAAACTCCAATTTACAAACTACTGTCATATATTCATACTACAGCATGTACCTACCGGCAACTGTTTTGTGTAAATATTTAAATTATTCTCTTGTTCATTCTGTTTTTAAGACTATTACTTATTTTTATTTAATTTAATTTTATAATTCTCTAAGTTACCTGCACAGTCCTAGATAAGTCACTTTACATTTCACTGTCCCTTTGTACCAACTACAAATGAACATGTGACAAATAAAATCTTGAATCTTGAATCTTGAATTGAATATGTATTAGGGTTCACGCTGGCCCTGACTTTGGACCCTAGAGGTCAGCGTTGACTCATTTTGCGGTGTGAGTAGACTCAGCGCGATTGCGCTTGCGCCAGCTCCTATTTGGCGTAATGTGCATAAGTGGCAACACCTGTTGTTGGGGTTATATAAGTACACCTTGTAGCCCACACAGGTTGTCACATGTCGCAGTTTGTACCAGCCCTCACATGGCTATCGATTTTCTCAGAGCGCTGTTTTTGTGTCGGGGACAGAGGTTAGCTGGCGATTAGTAGATCGCCAGCTATGGGCAGTGAGGAGGCTGCTTGGTAACCACCAAGGCTTAGATTTAGTGTATGGCAAGCTTTTCTAGTGCTCAAGGTTGCCAACTTCCTCGACCTCTTTTTGTGGGCTGTCTCTCGCGCCGTCACCATTAATCCTTTGCAGTCGGGGGGATATAACGTTCCCCTCGCGATCGCACCTGAAAAGGACACTGCGCTGCTTATCAGCCTCGTCCTTTTCCTCCCCGCGCCTGTGCCATGCTCCCCATAAGCATTTAGGAGTTCCTGAGCCTCGCTTTCACATAAGCATACTTAAGCATACTTCAAAATATGGACGCTGTACGCTTATGGCATGACCTTTTCTTTGTTTTTTTTTCCCATTGTTTCTTCAGTGGCCAAGTGGCACATTGGGTTAAACCAATGACAACCCACGCGGCTGCCCAGGGTTCTATTATCCTCAGCCATTGTAGTTCTTTTCCTTTATTGTTTTATTTATTTTCTATTTGGTGAATGTTTGTTTCTTTTATTTAATTATATTTTAGTTCACCATTTCCATCTGGAGCTAACTGCAATTGGGTCCCAAAAACCTTTATATTTTTATTTTCTCGGTTCGCCTGCTTTATAATATGGTGAACTGAAACAGAATGATGCAACCAGTTTCAGGACCCAGCGTTAGCTCCGGGACCTCCAGTTTGGAGGTCCTCAGTTGCCGCAATCGGATATCTCTACTCGGATCCCGGCTAGCTTTTGAGGGCCCAGCCAGTCTCTATGGCTTCGTCACCGAACAGTGTTGGCATCCTGACCCCGTAGAGCTGCCTAGTCCATGCCGTAGAAGGCATCAGTGCCCTTCTCGGTCTAAGTTTGGGCTGCTGGTTCCAGCTGCCTACTTTAACCCATGGTTTGACCCCACTGTTGCTCCCATCCCCCCCAGCATGGTGGAACCCAAGCCTCAGCCCCAGTCACCTGAACTTCCTGGGATCTTTGAGGTCAGGCAAAGTCCCAGGCAGTTGTTCAAGTATGTGGGTGAATTAAATCAGTTAACCATCAATTCTGGGTTTAATCGGGCTTTAATGGACCTCCTCAGGATAGGCCTCAATGTGAAAATACCCTTGCTTGAGTCCCCTTCCTCTCTGTCCAAGCTGTATGACCTGGCCATTGATGTAGATTTCCAGCTTCAGAGGGCCAGGGAGAGGGCTGGTTCGATCTGTGACTTGCTCTCTTTCGCCTGGGCTGAGCATGTCAGTTTTGACCATTTTGCATTCGACGCGGCATCTGTGGGCCCTCCCGCCACCACGGTCATACCCCCAGTCCCTGAGGTCACAGAGGCCCAGCCCAACCCGAGTAGGTCTCGACCATAGCTGCGGTAGTTAAGTAGTTCTGCACCACTGTGCCCCTTAGCTCCGTATCGGAGCAGTTAGCGCTGCCCAGCTCTGTACCTGAGTCCGCCGCACCCATTAGCTCTGTACCTGAGCAGCAAGCGCCACCCAGCTTCGTACCTGAGCTCGGCACACCTATTAGCTCTGTACCTGAGCCCGCGGTGCCCATTAGCTCTGTACCTGAGCAAGCGAGTTCCACGCACCGGTCGTTTCTTCCTTCGCGATCGTTTCTGCTTATCAGCCTCGTCCTTTTTCTCCCCGCGCCTGTGCCACGCTCCTGTATGCGCTAAGGAGTTCCTATGGCACGCTTTCGCGGACACTCCGCTCTGGCTTCTGACGCTCTGCGCATGCATGGACCCGTACACCATTGGCGTAGCGGAGCCACGTCAGAAGCGTACTTCAGAATAGGGGCTCTGCACACTTATAGCGTGACCTTTTCTTTGGGTTTTTTTTCCGTTGTTTCTTCAGTGGCCGAGTGGAGCGTTGGGTTAAACCAATGGCAACCCATGCGTCCGCCCAGGGTTTTATACTCGGCCGTTGTAGTTCTTTTCCTTTATTGTTTTATTTATTTTCTTTTTGGTGAACATTTGTTTTTTTTTTATTTAATTATATTTTGGTACACCATTTCCATCTGGAGCTAACTGCAATTATGTCCCAAAAACCTTTATATTTTTATTTTCTCGGTTCGCCTGGTTTTTAATATGGTGAACCGTAACAACAAGTGATTGATCTCTGTGTGTTTGTACAGCTCATGCAGCAGATCAGGAGTGTGTGCTGTCATGGCAACCATGCATTAGTGCAACAACTAGTAAGGTACACACACACACACACACACACACACTTATGTGTGATTCCACTTTTTGTTGAGTTTTTGTGTCCTGTTCCATGTATGTGTAACAAACAAACCTTTGTTCATTACTGTGTGATTTCATCTTCACTTTAACACCACGCTGTAACGCCGAGTAGGGAACGGAGACAGACGCAGGCAGTGGAGTTCAATCGAAGGCTTTATTCAGCTTTATGATACTGCAAAGGGAAATGCAGGAGCTAGGTAACGAGGTTGATACCTTGTTGTGTAGTGGTGTGTGTGTGGGTGAGTGGTGTTTAAGTAGGGAGGTCCGGAACGTGAGAACAGGTGCAGGTGATTAGTATTCGGGCGATGAGGAACGAGGCAGGTTGCGTGTCTCGGGAGCGGCACTGGAAGGGGGCGTGACAGTACCCCCCCTCGAAGGACTCGTACTGGCAGGGGCACGGCGGGAGTCAAAGGACCGGAGGGGAGAGGAGGATTTGCGCGGGTGACCGCGCGGTCTGGGCGCAAGCCGGTCAGGACGTGCGGCGTGGAAGTCCTGGGCGAGAAGGGGGTCCAGGACATCCTTGGCGTCCACCCAGCTGTTCTCCTCGGGGCCGTAGCCCTCCCACTCCACCAGATATTAGAGATGCGCACCGCGCCGGCGAGAGTCCAGGAGGCGACGGACCGTGTAGGTGGAAGCCTCCAACAGGTCGGCTGGTGGAGGCTGGTCAGCCGGTGAGGATTCCACCAACGGACCGGGGACCCAGGGCTTCAGGTGCGCCACATAGAAGGTGGAAGAGGTGCGTAAGTGTACAGGCAGTTGCAAACGATAGGTAATGTCATTAATACGGCGGACTATTTTGTAAGGTCCCAAAAAACGAGGAGATAAAGGGGTACTTCCCTGTGGATGGCGCAGTCCCTGGACCGACAGCCAGACACGGTCTCCTGGTTGGAAGTCTGGAGCAGCGCGGCGGTGCCGGTCGGCGTGCCTCTTGTACCGGCGGATGGCTTTGCCGATGCGATGATGGACCTGGCACCAGATGTCGTCGCTGCGCTTCAACCAGTCATCGACGGCCGGGGAGTCAGAAGGCGAGGAATCCCAGGGCACGAAAGGAGGCTGGAAGCCCAGGACGCATTGGAATGGCGTGAGGCCGGTGGAGGAATGGTGCAGAGAGTTCTGGGCTATCTCGGCCCATGGGAGAAACTGGGCCCAGTCGTGTGGGTTGTGGAGGCAGTAGCACCGGAGAAATTTCTTTAACTCCTGATTGACTCGCTCGCACTGTCCGTTGGTTTGCGGGTGGTATCCGGAGGAGAGGCTGACGGAGGCACCCAACTTTGCCATGAACGCACGCCATACCGCTGAGGAGAACTGGGGTCCGCGGTCGGACAGGACGTCCTCCGGGATGCCGAAAACGCGGAAGACATGCTCAAACAGTAGCTCCGCTGTTTGTAGTGCAGAGGGGATCTTCGGCAGAGGAATGGAGCGCACCGCGCGGGAAAAGCGGTTGACCATGGAGAGGATGGTGGTGAATGCGTGGGAGAGAGGGAGATCCGTGACGAAGTCGAGTGCTAAGTGCGACCAGGGTCGTTCTGCCACGGGCAATGGATGAAGCAGGCCCGAGGGGAGAGTGCGAGGAGTCTTTGCCTGTGCGCATACACTGCAGGATGACACGTAGTGGTGCACGTCCTTGCGCATGCTTTCCCACCAGTAACGCGTCGCCAGGAGTTGATGGGTGCGTGTTTCCCCGGGGTGGCCAGAACACAGAGAGAGATGAGCCCAGGCGAGAAGGCGGTTGCGGAGGTCGGAGGGCACGAACTTCTTGCCTGGCGGGCACTTGGGTGGAATGCGCGTTTGGGAGAGCCTGTCATCCAGCTCGCGCTCGAAGTCCCAGGTGATGGCGCCGATGGTGCAAGAGGCCGGGAGGATGGTCTTGGGTGTATCCGGGCAAGTGGCTCGAGGTCGAGGCTGCGAACAGGGCGTCCCTTACGTTCTTTCGTTTCCTGGATGGTAGGTGATTGTTAAACGTGAAGGGGGAGAAAAAGAGAGACCAACGGGCCTGGCGAGCGTTGAGGCGCTTGGCTGAACAGAGGTATTCCAGGTTTTTGTGATCGGTTAGGATAGTGAAGGAGTGTCGGGAGCCCTCGAGCCAGTGCCTCCATTCCTCCAGGGCCAGCTTGATGGCCAGCAGTTCGCGGTCCCCCACATCGTAGTTGCGCTCAGCCGATGTGAGTTTGCGTGAAAAGAAGGCGACGGGCCGCAGCTTGGGTGGATCTCCGAGATGCTGGGAGAGGACGGCATCAACTCCTATGGACGAGGCGTCAACTTCCAGGATGAACTGGCGTTCCGGGTCGGGATGTCCCAGAACGGGAGCGCAGGTGAAGGCTGTTTTGAGCGCGTTGAAGGCTCGTTCGGCGTCCTGAGACCAGCGGAGAGAGCGGGGTTTGTCCGGCAGAAGTGCGGTAAGGGGCGCCACCGTGCGGCTGAAGTGCCTGATGAAGCGGCGATAGAAATTCGCGAAACCCAGGAATCGTTGCAGCTGCTTGATGGTGGTTGGCGTGGGCCAGGAGAGGACTGCGGAGAGCTTGGAACTGTCCATGGCGACCCCGTCCGGGGAAATGACATAGCCCAGATAACGCACAGTCTGAGAGTGGAACTCACACTTTTCTGCCTTCACACGGAGGTGGTGGAGTTGGAGCCTCCTGAGCACCTGGCGGACATGGGAGACATGAGTGGCGTAATCCGGTGAGTATACCAGAAAGTTGTCCAGGTAGACAACGACGAAGTGGCCCAACATGTCCCGGAGCACGTCGTTAATGAACGCCTGGAAAAACGACGGCGCATTTGCCAGGCCGAAGGGCATCACCAGATATTCGTAGTGCACAGTGCTGGTGCTAAAAGCAGTCTTCCACTCATCACCCTCTCTGACACGGACCAGGTTGTAGGCGTTCCTGAGATCCAATTCGGTGTACCAGTGGGCTGTGCGGAGTTGTTCAAGGGATGAGGGCACCAGCGGAAGCGGATAGGCATACTTGCGAGTGATTTGGTTGAGTCCACGGTAATCAATGCAGGGCCTGAGGCTGCGGTCCCACTTGGGCACAAAAAAGAACCCCGCCGAGACGGGGGAGGTGGATGGACGAATGAAGCCGAGGTCGAGGTATTCAGTGATGTAATCCGACATTGCTTGTTCTTCGGCCGCCGAGAGAGGGTATAGACAAGCTTTGGAAAGCGGTGCGTCCGGTATGAGGTCGATAGCGCAATCGTAAGGGCGATGTGGAGGAAGAGGAGGTGTACCTGACGCGAAGATCGAGTCCAGATCCCTGTAGTCGTTGGGCACGTTATCCGGGAGAGTTGCGGGCTCCAAGAGAGAGTTGATCTGAAGGGCATAACGGAGTAGGCAGTGGTCTTGGCACCATGGTGACCAGCGGATGAGTTCCCGGGCAGACCATGAGATGAGAGGGTCGTGACGGCGGAGCCAAGGAACCCCAGGATGATGGGTGTAGGCGAGAGAACTCATGGGAAGCAATGGGATTGGACTCCTGGTGGTGTGGCGCTGTTGAGCAGGCAGAGAGGAGCGTTAATGCGGGTGAGCAGTCTTGGCCGAGCGGACTCCGTCTGCCGCTTGTAATCCGGCATTCGGCCGGGAGAGTAAGAGCAGGATCCTCCATTTGGTTGACGAGGTTGAATGAGATGAATTCCCTGGGCGGCAGAGTCTAATCATTTCTACAAGAGAGAAGTCGGTGGTGAGCGGTCGCAAGAGAACTCGGCAGAGTGAATGAAGTATCGAGAGGAGTCCGACTCCCCCGGGGTTGCGCCGGATCCCTGGCACTTGTGTGGGGCTGTCCAGCGGACGTAGCACGGTTTTCTCCCCCCCCCCCCCACCCTTTTTCACATGCTTTGGTTTGTGGAGAGGGAGTCGACTCACCCGGGGTTGCGTGCCGGATCCCTGGCACGTGTGTGGGCTGATCCAGCGGACGGAGCACGGTCACAGGCGGGACGGAGATGGCGATCCGAGCCGCAGTAACAGCAAAGGCCATGCTCGAAGCGACGTCGGCGTTCCTCGGAAGACAGGTGTGTGCGAGCAAGCTCCATGGGTTCCGCTGGAGGCGAGGAATCACGGGAGTCAGAAGAAGCAACCCGGGGAGCGGGGCGAGGAGCGGAGGTCGATCGAGGAGTGAGAATCTGGTCCAGGCGAATGGTGAGGGTGATTAATTCCTCCAGAGAGAGGTTGAGGTCACGCCCGGCCAATTCTCTCCTGAGTTCGGGGCGCAGGCCTTGGTAGAAAGCGGAGAGCAGAGCAGTGGTGTTCCATCCACTTTGAGCCGCCAGGGTGCGGAAGTGAAGCGCGTAGTCGGCGGCAGAGCGGCGTCCCTGGAACTGAGGCCGATGGTGCCGTGGTGGACGGTGTCAGCTGAGACACGCATTGAGTGAGATCGCTGACCGAAGGAACCAGCGCGTTGAGCGACCGCCAATAACGAGACCGCCTGAGCCACTTCCTGGAGCTGAGAGCGGAATTCGGTGAGCTGCTCCGCCATGGTTGAGGTGAGTTCGGCACCACTAGCTGCTGTCTCCATGTAGTGGCTACACAAACTGTAACGCCGAGTAGGGAACGGAGACAGACGCAGGCAGTGGAGTTCAATCGAAGTCTTTACTCAGCTTTAGGATACTGCAAAGGGAAATGCAGGAGCTAGGTAACGAGGTTGATACCTTGTTGTGTAGCGGTGTGTGTGGGTGAGTGGTGTTTAAGTAGGGAGGTCCGGAACGTGAGAACAGGTGCAGGTGATTAGTATTCGGGCGATGAGGAACGAGGCAGGTTGCGTGTCTCGGGAGCACTGGAAGGGGGCGTGACACACGCCCAGTCCCACAGGCTGTGTGGAACTCTCTCACTTAAGGACAAGATCACTTTAATCCTTACATTAAGGATATAGTCCTGGGGCCGCATTCACAAAAGAAGGCGAATATATTTGGTCTTATTTCTAGTAACCAAACTGTTTAAAGTTTATTTTGAAGCTTACCTTCAACTCTTACAGCTAAAAGGTGTGATTCTATTGTAAGGTTAAGAAAACATTTAAGAAAAGCACAGATTCAAGAATACCACTTGTTCTTAGAATTGTCCTAAAGAAAAAAGAAAATAAGATCATGTTTCATAATAATAATTTTTATAATTTTTTCTTAAGAATGCAGTTAACAAATAGCACACATTTAACAAGATTTTCTTTTGTAAGACACTTTTGTGAACCCGGTCCCGGTTCTGTCTTCGCTTCGTTGGGGGACTCGCGTTTCCATTTGAGACGTGGGAGGCGGCTCAGTAGCAGGTACTGACCCAGGGTTACCCCCTACAGGGCCGATGTCAAACAGATGTGTTCATTAGATGTGCTCTAATGTGTTCAGCCCCCTCATCTCTGACTTTTTAAAAATAACACAGATGATACACACACAGGTTATAGAGATTAGGGCAGAGCTAGGACAGACAGTGCAGGTAAATCATATGTCCCAACATCCCCCTGTACTGTACTGCTGCTTTAGTGTGCTAAATCAGCAGCATGAGGCACCTTTTATTATATTCTACTATTATATTCTATATTATATTCTATTCTATTAACATCATTTAAATAACCATGTCCCGCCCCCACAGGTTCCTCCTACAGTTGATGCAGGAAGTGATGTCAATTTCCATGGTAACAGCATTAACCCTAAAGCAACCCGAACATCAGAGTGTCCTGGGAGAAGTTTTCAGGTGTCTCGCCTCCTGCTGTACCTAGACTCTGCCCTCGGGCCCGAATCAGACGTGCTGATTGAGTCATACCTGCTCTGCTGGGAGGAGCTTATTAAGTATGTGCTAATTAGCATAATATCACACAGACACACACACACACACACACAGACACACACACACACACACACACACACACATGTTAATTGCCGTACTCACACACACTCATGTTGTTGTGCTGCAGGTTTATGGACGCTCTTGGACCGCTGGTCAGTTTTTTCACCTTTAAGGTCCAGGAGAAGATCACTCTGATTCGCCAGTTGGCAGAGGAGGATTCTGGGAAAGTTGCTACTGATCACCTGCGTGGCCCCGCCTACCACTCTGTGCGCTCCATGTTAGAGGCAGAGCTTCAGAGGGGCGTGGTCAGCTTTGACAAAGAGATGCCGTCAGGCAGTCGAACATTGCTTCGCCTCCATCGGTCATTGCTATGGTTACAGTTGCTGCTGGAGAAGCTGTGGGCGGAGCCAGAGCACGGTGGGAGGAGTTTGGGTGAGGTGTGCGGTGACGCATACAGTGAGGCATTAGCGCCGTACCACCCATGGCTGCTGCAGCGAGCAGCACGAATCGCCTTCAGGGCCATGCCTGATCACACGGTGCTGCTCGACATCGTGTGTGTGACCTCACTCCGGGAGGCGGAGCCTATCGTACACACTATCGTCACGGCGATAAAAGAGGTCCGACATCGTACACACACCGAACTGGAGAGGAGAAACATGCTGGAACTGCCGTAAACACACACACACACACACACACACACACACACACAGAGTAGTGTCATGATTTCACCACCGGGTGTCACTCTGCCTCATTACTTTGTTCATTCTTTGGTTCCTGATGATGATGTAAGAGTGTATAATCATTATGACTCACTGATTACATTTAATGGATAAATATGTAATATTAATACCAGAATAAAACACAAAGTTTATCTCAGATTGAACATTTCTCAGATAGAAGGATTTTATTCATGTAATAACAGATTTCACAACATTTCATCTCAGGCAACAAATAAAACAAAATAAATAAATAAATAAATAAATAAATAAATAAATAGTGTAATGAAGGATAAACAGGAGGAATGTTGAATAAAACTTTTACACAAACTGATACTCAATCAGTTATTCCATCATCCAGTGAGTAACACTGTGTGTGTGCGTGTGTGTGTTATTAATGATGAGTGTCAGTGTGTTAGCGTGTATGCTAACATGTTTATACATTTCTGTAGTTCTTTAGCACTGATGCTAATTTATGTAAGCTGATGAAGGTTCAGTTTGTGCTAATAAACAATCAAACATTAACGATAGCACACGCAGATCAGGTTCAGAATGAGGGTAAAAACAGGAGCTAAATAACCATCTAACAGACAAACATGCTACGCTAACAGATCTATGCTAAACTACAGTGCTAAATAAATACTACTCTAACTAAATAACGTTAAACAATCTTACATGCTAACCTTCTGTGCCTCTAACCAGGAAGTGCTAATCTCCCCGAATGCTAACTGTCATAAGCACCGTGCTAATCTGAATGCTAGCTAACTAACTCAATGTAATTAGAACTACAGATCCTAAAGTTAGAAACAGAGCTCATTAAGATTATCAAACACGCTTTGCTAGCGAACTATGCTAACTGATAATGCTCATAATAAAGTAGTTTAAGGGTGATATTGTAAAACGATTCAAAAATAGAACAAAGAACTTTACAGGAAGTACGGATACACACACACACACTCACTCACTAACTCACACACTGGAATGGGGCAGGTACAGAGTGTGTGATAGTTCGGTGTCAGTGTGGAATTTCAATCTATAGCATACGATATTAAACTGATCTGTAATTAGCAGCTGTTATTTTATTAGTGATGCGTGCACACGTTAACGTAGACGTAAGAGTTTAGAATGATAGAATTATAATGTTATAGGACGTAACAAGGTAACGATAAAACACCAAAGATGGTTATTAGATCAAAGATAACTATCACTGTTATAAATGTAAGATATGTTGTTTTGCTCATAGCTAAAGATAACGATATAAAGAATAAACATTACATTTATGAAGTTCATTAGAATTCAGCATGATGACATCACAACCACCGTATAACCTGTACTAATATTTATATTTAGATCTCCACTCACTGATTGATTGATTGATCGATCGATTGATTGATTGATTGATTGATTGACTGATATGGGTCGGAACAGTCCCAGCACTCTGATGTGTGAATTATATAACTATAGGCATATCAGGCCACACCCACTTTGCTAACCATGCCCATTATATAAACCGCACCCCTGTGATGTCTCTTAGATCTGTAACTGAACAGAATGGTAACACACACACAAACTACAAATCCCATCATCCACCTCTCATACAAACAATAAACACTTCATTTATACACTACTATAAACATCTGATACTAAAAAACTGTGTGTAGTGTGTTACAGTCTGTGTCTAGTATGTGTGTAGTGTCTAATGTGTGTGTGTGTGTGTTTATAGTGTGTGTACAGTGTATGTGTATTGTGTGTGTGTGTGTGTGTGTGTGTGTACAGTGCGTGTGTGTTATGGTTTTGTATCTACGTTGTGTTAATGCGTAGCTTAAACGAAACTCTCCCGGAGAATTTGTCTCTCTCATTGAATTTGGTGATCGTGTTCGAATTAATTCTACACTCCACGTTCACGTCCACATTCTGACTCACGTTCAGGAACTTCACCGCTACCAGGGGTTGTGTGTAGTTCACCTGCACACACACACACACACACACACACACAGAGTTCTTTAAGTGGAAGGTAAATTTGTGGATCATCAGTTTAATCAGAATGATCTGATCCATCAGTTACACAGAAAATCAAATATCAGTATCGATGGATTCCTACTGATACCTGATCATCTGATTCGCTCTTATTTTTAGTGCATTTAGCAGGTTCTCCTATCCAGAGATTAACTCATACAACCTTACAAGCTACAGTGCAGGCAGTTTGGGGTCAAGGGCCTCAATCAAGGACCAAATAGTGTGTGTGAGAGAGACAGAGAGAGGTGGTTTAACCCAAACTCACCTGAGCTCGTTTACCATAATACGGGTAGTACATCAGATTAAAGGTTCCATTAGGAGGATAAAGAGCAAAATCACCAATCAGCTCTGAGTCTTCCTTCTACAGACAGACAGACAGACAGAGAGTGTGTGAGTGTGTGTATGTGTCATCCCAACATCTTGATTTTGATCCCCTTTCGAATCTTATTATATCCAGAATCCTCTCTGCTTCTTCACTGACTGAGGAGCTGCTGACGTAACTGCTGGGCTACAACAACCATCGACAAAGACATTCATCTGTATTTTATGGAACAGAGAACCTAACTGCAAAGTAAGGGAGTGCTGTGTTTCAATTCCTGCATATTAGATAAATGATTAACGGAGAAGCTGAATGAGTTTGAACCCTCAGCTTTTACATCCTGATTGGTTCTACAGGAGCTCAGCATGATGGGAGATTAGAGGGTGGAGCTTATAAAGTGTGAAAGTGGGAAGAGTTATAACAAGATGATAATGAATAATAAAATATAAACAACTTACAAAAACAATAACAAACAAGAACATTTTGTGTGTGTGTGTGTGTGTGTGTGTGTGTGTGTGTGTGTGTGGGTGGGTGTGTTACCTTTCCTCCGCAAGTGATGTAAGGATTCTGTCCATCTGTTCCAGGTAACATTCCAATCACCTAAACACCAAATCATTAAACACCACAGGTTACACATCAGTTCTGTTCTCTGGGCTCTGATTGGTCAGTTCAGATCTCTGGGCTGTGATTGGTCAGTACCCGGTTGAGTTTGATGAGTACGCAGGGTTTTCCGTCTCTGTATCCGTAGGTTCGGTCATTGATTCCAGAACATTCCCCTAGCATGGTGCGGTTAAACTGGCACGCCCGTTTGGGGTTGTTCCGGACCTGCCCGCTGTCCTCCTGGGTATAATGCTGATCAGGAGCACAGGCATCATTACTCAGCACCTGCTGAGAGTCATTATAAGCTACGGAGGGGAGACAGTGTGTTTCCTTTAGTTATAGAAACATACAAACTCTTCCACCTGAATTTGACCAAAACAGTACTAAAACTGCTTACACACACACACACACACACACACACACACAGAACTTACGGGCGAGAAAGGTGTTGAGTGCCTGCACGTATTGATCCCAGCTCTCTGTGTTCTTTACGTCATAAACAATCTCCAAACCAGCACCTGTGGGCCTGATCATCAGACCTGTACACACACAAGCACACACACACACACAAACACATTTAGACTTGGATACTTGTGTTTAAATCAGATACAGTAATCCAGCTTTAGAAATGATGAAGTATAACAGCAACAGAAACAACTTTATCCACAAGCTGGACATTTTCATTGTGTGTGTGTGTGTGTGTGTGTGTACCTGGTGTAGAGAGTTGGTCCTGCCAGGTTGGTGTGTAATCATCGAGTGTGAGCAGCATGACATACATGGTGAGGCAGAACATTCCCCCAAGAAACGCATAGAACACCAAGTAGAAGAGCAGAATCAAACCTACACACACACAGAAACACACAGAGCTTTGTGTAATGTTTATCTTACGAAATTCAAGTAATGGTACAAAGTAACAGTTCTGATAATCAATACAAATCTAAATCTATAATAGTGGTGCTCTTAAAGTGATCAGTTTCCTGATTTAATCTTTCATAGCACAGGGGTGGCACTTTTTCCGAAGCTTTCTTTCTTTCTGGCATACGGAGCAGTTTTGTTTAAAGCTTGGTGAGATTGTTGGCACAGGCACAGAACCTCAGCCACAAGTTTAAGTAAGAAAGTCCTTCAGAGCTCCCACTGGCTCTGAGTAGCTTCCCCTCTGCCTCAATCATCCAGTTTGGAGGGACGACCCGATTTAGGCGAGGTGTTGGTGGTGCCGCACTTCCTCAGTATAAATTTAATGTAAGGCTGTAATGCTTATATGGTGGAGTTTGTAGATAATATCTGATTTGCTGTACTGTGGGCGGGGCTTTTATTGTGTTTATATGAGCGAGCCACGATGAAGGACGGTGAAGGACATTCTACAGGTGTAGCTCCCTCACAAACAACTGAAGAGGAGGAACTTGTGAGTGAAAGGGGAGGAGTTTATATATGTTTATATATGTGGTTCTACAGAGGCTTTACTGTTCAGTGCTCAGTCCACATGTTCGTCAAATAACTTCACCCTACCTCGATCTGGTGTATTTGTTCTGATGCCCAGGGACAGAGCACCGGTCCATCACAGTGCGGGTACGAATCGGTGTGGCAGCACTAGGTCCCTCAGAGACAGCCAGTCGTGTGTGTACTGTATGAGATGCCCAACAAGGCCGGAAGGCACCACAGGGATATGGGTTCGACCACTTTAGACAAGGCATGCATGATACTCTGGATCATCCCGGCTCTCTCTGTACTGCTTTATTTCTTATACGAATTGCCGATATCGCTCCCTACAGTCCTTTATCTTTCCCTCACCTCCCCCATTTATTCACTCTCTGGCAGTGACGTCATCACCGAGCAGCAGCCGGTGGGACACGCCGACACACGCAGACAGACGCAGACACAGGATTATATAACGGATGAATCTGATGTTGGGGGGATGCGGGAAATCTCAACATGGCACGTGAACGCGCAGAGTCAGTCAGTCCCCGGATAAACGAGCGCGCGCTCACGTGTGTGTATTTGTGCGCGCTCTATTTATTCCGGGCGCGCGACTCTTATTTTCCGCCATCTGTGATTTTACTGTAATCCTCACACACTCACACGTATGTATATATGTATATATACAAACGAAGATACACGCTGCAGTGCCCCTTGCAGAGCTCCTTATCTCTCTCTCTCTCTCTCTCTCTCTCCCTCACACACGCACACGCACACGCACACACACACACACACACACACACAGAGATAGAGTGGACCAACAATCTAATCATTTATTACAAAAATAAATTACCACCGCCACATCCGAGTCCCTCACCGCTCCGGGGGGAGTTACATAAGCGTGCGTGTGTGTGTGTTAGTTACTCACCCCAGCTGCTCGCGGTTCTGCCCAGCAGTTCGTGTGTCCGCGGGTTCCAGAAGAACTGTTTCCACTCCCCGGGCTCCTGCTGCTTCTCCTCCTGCTGCTGCTGCTGCTGCTGCTTCGACATGATGCTCCTATCCACCGTCCGACCGAGCAGCGCGCGCACTGGCCTCCTCTCTGTGTGTGGATGTAGATATAGGGGTGTGTGTGTGTGTGTGTGTGTGTGTGTGTGTGTGTGTGTGTGTGTGTGTGTGTGTGTAGTGCTGGAACAAGCAGAGTGCCGCAGCGCGCGCTAATCCCGGACCGTTCTGCGGTACAGGCGCGTCCCCGAGATTCAAATACCCGCCCCTTTGATCAGTGAATGACAGACTGGACTGGCCAATGGTGAAACACTGTTACACACATACACACATACACACACACACACACACACACACATACAGCCGGTTGCTCCCTGTATGACAGATCTACCGCCTGTATCACTTGTAGCTCCGCCCACATCAACACACCTGTATATGTGTCCTGGGTTAGAGTTATAGTTATTAAACCTCTGTAAACCCCATTCATTTCTACCATCCCATAATAACAGTACTGTACCTAGTAAACCGGATTAGGTGTATCTGAGTCTGTTCATTTTATAATGATGTCCTGTGTCAGGCTCACCGGCGCCCTCTGGTGGATGTTTGGGATCGCTCTCTCTCTCTCTCTCTCTCTCTCTCTCTCTCTCTCTCTCTCTCTCATAACATCACTAACTACATGTTCTTCTGGTACCACAGGTGGCGCTGTTATGTGCGTCATTATAACAGCTGAATTACAACAGTTTACGCATCTGGTAAGGTCATATAATCTGTTAAGCAGGTGAGTTAGCTTAATAATACCGACCATAAACTTACAGGAACATAGACACATACATTTAATTATATACAGTGTGTAGCTGTGTGTAACTGTGTGTAGTTGTGTGTAGCAGTTGTTGTTACACCACATTTCTTGCACGGAATGTCTCGTTGCGTGTAGAGATAATTCTCATGTGATGAAACAGGTTCAGCAGGTTCTAGAAAGTCTCGGACGTTCCTTCAGCACAGACACTCGGTGAGATTTCACTCTACTAATGGTAATAACAATAATAATTATAATTTGTGTGTTAAATTGGATTGTGTTAGTATTCATTATTTATTCAATTATAGTTATATGTGTTACAGTTTAACAGGGAAGTTTACTAACACGTAAAGTTAACTGTAGATTTAAATGTAAGTTTATGGTGTAACACTGTGTGTTTAGTGTGTTTAATTATTCAGATTTAATCCAATATGAATCTGTCTGAGGATCAGGATACAAAAGAAGACCATAGGTGAGAGAATAAAATCGAAATATTAAATATTCAACATAACGTTTCACAATTCTTATGCTGATCGTTCAGCAAATAAATTATGTGTGTGTCAGATGTTTTAATTGCATAGAATTAGAATTGATTTTATGAACCTTAAAACTGTAGCTAAAGTAAAATACATGGTGTTTAATCCGCTGATCTGAGGAGGTATGGATGATTCAGAGAGAAAGAGAAAGAGATTCGAGGAAGGTGTCATGTCACAGAAACACATATGTAACCTTCATCATGCTTTAGTCTGATTCAGGATCAGAGATCAGATTCCCCTGATCTCACCTGTGTGTCCATGAAGAGCCAACACTCGATGGGTATACCAGTCAAGTTCAGAGAGGGAGAAATTTCTCCTCAGCTCAGGTAATGATGGATTACATTCAATAAAGAGCACCAATGTTTTTATTCCATGGCATTTAATATCTTTATAATTGAATCACAAATGACACTGTTAAAGCAGTTTCAAACAAACTAATTAATCAAACTGTAATAAATCTTGTAAAATGTAATCTCTTGTTTTTGTTTCTTTATCGTGTTCCTCAGATCAAACTCACAACCTGATTGTTTATCCATGAAGAGCGATCAGTCCAAAGGATTTAAAATAAGCTTCAAAGATTCAGACATGTCAACTGATCTGAGGTCAGTCTACCATATCCTAATCCCAAACCTAAACCCAAACCCAAACCTAAATCTAAACCTCATCCTAATCTCAAATGTAAAAATAAATAAAACTGTAATACATCTCATAAAATGTAGACTCTTGTTTTTATTTCTTTATGGTTTTCCTCATACTCAGATCAAACTCACAACCCGACTGTTTATCCATGAAGAGCGATCACTCCCAAGGATTTAAAATCAGCTTCAGAGAGTCAGACATGTCAACTGATCTGAGGTCAGTCTAATCCCAAACCCAATCCTAGTAACAAATGTCCTCCACACAGCCTCTTTAAATTTCCCAAATGGAGAATGTGCCTGTCTAGGTGTATTGATGAGTATGAACATGCCCCATACTTATCACTGTTGTTTTGTTTCAGTCCACCAACAGACAAGTCCTCAAAAACCCTCGGCATAACCCAGCTGGATTCCATATTTAAGGTGTGTTTTTGTTTCATCGTTAATGTTTAATTATCACATTCTTATACTTTTACATAAAACAAACTTTCTAACGTTTTGTGTGTTTTTAAAGGAGCTGGAGCACAAAGTCATGACTCTGTTAAAAAAACAACTTAAAAGGTTCAAGAAGCTCCTGAGTCCAGATTACCCAGCATGCACTGAGAGGGAAACAGAGGATGATGAGGATCACGGCAGTGTGAGAGAAGGGGCGCTAAAGGTCACTATGCACGTCCTGAAGAACATGAAGCAAACGGATCTCGCTAACACGCTGCAGAACAGTAAGAGCTAAGGGGATCAGAACAGTTCTTTACTTTTTAGAGGTCCAAAATAATCACACACATGGGAACATACTGTGGAAAGCCCTAAAGTTAAAGTGACTCAGGTCTTTACTTACATTGCACCCACATCCAACACGTCCACTATGAGAACAGACTGTCCAATAAACTAACAACTAACTCTAATATAACCCAGAGCTTAACGTACTGTTAGAACTAGATAATCAATCTTATTAGTTAGTAGATTTAAATAAAATGATTGCATTGTTTACTGTGGGTGTTGTTTATGATAATGGATTTATTCTAACATTTTTCTATTTATTAGAGCTGATCTCTGTCCAACAGCAATGCCTCAAATCCAACCTGAGAGAGAAATGTAAAAGAATTACTGACGGAATCTCTCAGTCTGGACCTTCAGCACTTCTGAATGAGATCTACACCGAGCTCTACATCACAGAGGGTTGGAGTGGAGAGATCAATAATGAACATGAGGTCAGACAGCTTGAGGAAGCTTCTAGGAGACGACCAACGCAGGAGAAACCCATCAAATGTAACGAGCTCTTTAAAGACAAGTCCATCAGAACTGTGCTGACCAAAGGAGTTGCTGGAATTGGAAAAACCGTCTCGGTGCAGAAGTTTGTTCTGGACTGGGCTGAAGGAAAATCAAATCAGGACGTCATGTTTATGTTTCCACTTCCCTTTAGAAATTTGAATTTACTGAAGCAGAAGAAGCTCAGTCTGATGAAACTTCTACATTGTTTCTTCCTAGAACTGAAAGAGGTGGAGGTTCTACAGTTTGATTCCTACAAAGTGGTGTTCATCTTTGATGGTCTGGATGAGTGTCGACTTCCTCTAAATTTCCAGAATAATGAGATTGTGTGTGATGTAACAGAATCAGCCTCGGTGGATGTTCTGCTGACGAACCTCATCAAGGGGAATCTGCTTCCCTCTGCCCTCCTCTGGATAACCTCTCGACCAGCAGCAGCCAATCAGATCCCTTCTGAGTGTGTAGACCAGGTGACAGAGGTACGAGGGTTCAGTGATGATCAGAAAGAGGAGTACTTCAGGAAAACTTTAAGTCACCAAAGACTGGCTAATAAAATCATAAGACACATTAAGTCCTCAAGAGGTCTCTACATGATGTGCCACCTTCCAGTGTTCTGCTGGATATCAGGTTCTGTTCTAGAGAGAATGCTGGGTAAAGCAGAAGTTGGAGAGATCCCCAAAACCCTGAATCAAATGTTCTTACATTTTCTGATCTATCAGCTCAAACACAATGACCAAAAGTACCATGGGAAATATGAGCTGGATCCTGAGCAGAGCAGAAAGAGCATTCTGGCTCTTGGAAAACTGGCTTTCAGACAGCTGGAGAAAGGAAACCTGATTTTCTATGCAGAAGACCTGAGAGAGTGTGGCATTGATGTGAGGGAAGCATCAGTGTACTCAGGAGTCTGCACCCAGATCTTCAGAGAGGAGTTTGGACTGTACCTGGGAAAGGTCTTCAGCTTTGTACATCTGAGTGTTCAGGAGTTCCTGGCTGCTTTATTTGTTTTTCTCTGCTTCATGTTGAAAAACAGAAATGTTCTTAAGGAGGAAAGCACTGGACTTTTTACTCACTTTAAAAAGCCAAGCATGTCTGAGTTCCTGAAGAGTGCAGTTGACAAGGCCTTACAGAGTGAGAATGGTCACCTGGACCTTTTTCTCCGCTTCCTCCTAGGTCTCTCACTGGAGTCAAATCAGACTCTTTTACAAGATTTCCTGCCACAGTCAGGCAGAGGCTCTCAAAGCAAACAGGAAACAATCAAGTACATCAAGAAGAAGATCAGAGAGAATCCATCACCAGAGAAATCCATTAATCTGTTCCACTGTCTGAATGAACTGAATGATCAAACGTTGATGCAGGAGGTCCAAACTTGTCTCAGCAGAGGAGGCAACAGCCAACTGAGTGGATCTAGTCTCTCTCCTGCCCAGTGGTCAGCTCTGGTGTTTGTGTTACTGAACTCTGAACAGCAGCTGGATGAATTTGATCTGACTAAATATGACAGATCTGAGTCGTGTCTCCTGAGGCTGCTGCCAGTGGTCAAAGCCTCTAGAAAAGCTGTGTAAGTACTTTATTCTCAATTGTTTGCTAAAAGTGAGTAATTTCTAACAAAATGGTTTCTTTTATGTCTATTTCTCAGCATTTTACAACCTCTGCTGTTTAGAGCTTTTGATAGAAATGGAGTTATGTTTAAAAACTGGTTTCACTCTGTTCAATAAATATGTCATTTTTAGGTTTGCTTGTAGTGTCCTTGATAAATGTTTGATCTTTCTATAAGAAATAATCTATTGTAGTAGATTATGACTTTACCTTTATGACCTAAATATGACCTAAAACATCATCAGATTTTCACACAAGTTCTAAAACTAGATAAAGAGAACCCAGTTAAATGAGACAAAATGTTTTTATTGAGAAAAATTATCCAATATCACATATTAGTGAATGGCAAAAGTATGTGAACCTCTAGTAGCAGTTAATTTGAACGTGATATTAGAGTCAGGTGTTTCAATCAATGGGGTGACAACCAGGTGTGAGTGGGCACCCTGTTATATTTAAAGAACAGCGATCTATCAAAGTCTGCTCTTCACAACACATGTCTGTGGAACTGTGTCATGGTACGAACAAAGGAGATTCCTGAGGACCTCAGAAAAAGATGTTGATGCTCATCACGCTGGAAAAGGTTACAAAACCATCTCTAAAGAGTTGGGACTCCACCAATCCACAGTCAGACAGATTGTGTACAAATGGAGGAAATTCAAGGCCATTGTTACCAACCCCAGGATTGGCCGACCAACAAAGATCACTCCAAGAGCAAGGCGTGTAATAGTTGATGTAGTCACAAAGGACCCCAGGGTAACTTCTAAGCAATGAAGGCCTCTCTCACATTGGCTAATGTTAATGTTCATGAATCCACCATCAGAAGAACACTGAACAACAGTGGTGTGCATGGCAGGGCTGCAAGGAGAAAGTCACTGCTCTCCAAAAAGAACATTGCTGCTCGTCTGCAGATTGAATTTTTTGGTTTAAAAGAAAAGCATTATGTTTGGAGAAAGGAAAAAACAATGGTGAAGAACACTGAACAACAATGGTGTGCATGGCAGGGTTGCAAGGAGAAAGCCACTGCTCTCCAAAAAGAACATTACTGCTTGTCTGCAGTTTGCTAAACGTGGACAACCCAGAACGCCATCGGAAGAATGTTTTGTGGACGGATGAGACCAAAATAGAATTTTTTGGTTTAACACGTTTTTGGCCTGTTTTGCTGCATCTGGGCCAGGACAGCTTGCCATCATTGATGGTACAATGAATTCTGAATGATATCAGAGAATTCTAAAGGAAAATGTCAGGACATCTGTCCATGAACTGAATCTCAAGAGAAGGTGGGTCATGCAGCAAGCCACCGCCCCTAAGCACACAAGCCATTCTACCAAAGAATGGTTACAGAAGAATAAAGTTCATGTTTTGGAATGGCCAAGCCAAAGTCCTGTCTTTAATCCAATGGAAATACTGTGGAAGGACCTGAAGCAAGCAGCTAATGTGAGGAAACCCACCAACATCCCAAAGCTGAAGCTGTTCTGTACAGAGGAATGGGCTAAAATTCCTCCAAGCCGGTGTGCAGGACTGATCAACAGCTACAGGAAACGTTTAGCTGCAGTTATTGCTGCACAGGGGGGTCACACCAGATACTGAACGCAAAAGTTCACATACTTTTGCCACTCACTAATATGTAATATTGGATCATTTTCCTCAATAAATTAATGACCAAGTATAATATTGTGTCTCATTTGTTTAACTGGGTTCTCTTCATCTACTTTTAGGACGTGTGTGAAAATCTGATTATGTTTTAGGTCTTATTTATGCAGAAATATAGAAAATTCTAAAGGGTTCACAAACTTTCAAGCAACACTGTAAATGAAGGAATGGGGCAGTGTCTGATTCCTTTGTGACTGGAGAATCAGGGAAACCAGTTCATTTGAAATAAATATGAACACTTTAAAATCAGCCCCTTTACCTGGGATGAGCTCGGGCAGTCGCCAGTGATGTTGGATATGGATTCTGTGGAAGTGACATACAGAAATGAGATTAATAAGCATGAGAAGTTTATTAAATGCATCAAATGGCAAAATCACTGCAATAACTTAATAAGTTAAATGGCAGTATGTAACAACCGCATTAAATCTATGGAGGTCTTTTTGTGTATGTGTATGTAAGTTTATCAGAGACACTGAAAACACTAAGACTGAGGTAGTTATCACACAGGATGTAGCTATTAGGGTAAGTGTACGATGATTTACAAAGAACTTATGCATGCCAATTACGGATTATGGATATGGGACATACACAATAATGGAGGTGTATGCAGTTTAGAACGTCCAAAAGTGGACATGCAAAAGAGAGCGTCAAAAAGAGTGCACAACAATGTACACAGAATATATGTATATATTTTTATACATTTATATATCACATTGCTGTTTCCTTGAAAAGAGATTAATACAAGTTTAAAGCATGCTGTATCCCTCTATGCAATCAGAATTACCTCAACATACATAAGTCGCAGGTGGTTTGTTTTATGGTATTGGTGTGGCAATTACCCTACAATGCCAGGTGTTCTTCTCTTAATTATTTTAATCCTACCTGGAGCAACATTACGTTTGAGCAGAAGCATTCTTGTTGGGAACTACATGCTTGCAAATCTAACAGATATTAATAACACAGCTGTAGTAACATATGTTATGGTGCACTTGCTATTTTAGCAAAGAGGTAGACAAATTTGATCAGTTACAGGAGATCAGTGATCAGATATGAAATCATTTAAGGTGTGGTAACAGCAGTGGTTCAGAATACCATATTGCTAATGATACCATTATTTATGTCCCAGGTTGTTTGGTTGTAATCTGACAGAGGAAAGTTGTGCAGCTCTATCCTCGGTTCTCCGGTCAAACACATGTGGTCTGATAGATCTGGACCTGAGTAATAACGACCTGCAGGATTCAGGAGTGAAACTGCTCTGCGATGGACTGAAGAGTCTAGACTGTAACGTGGAAATACTGAGGTGAGATCACATGCACCATGCCAAACCAGCCTGAAGAGAGGGCATTCCTGTTAGGAGTCGCGCTGATCTCCGTCTCGTGACGTTTGGGTTCAGCGTCGACTCATACTTGGTCTGAATATGCTCGGGGGCGATCACGCATGCGTGAGCTTGACTCGTGTTGGTATACTCTCCCGTATGCTTGTGGAGCGTATGTGTATCGGGCCTTCGATGTACATCATACACTCAACCCAGAGCTTGTTAGACAGTCTTTGGGAGGTTCTGGTAGTGTGGGGGGGGATTGGGGGATTGGGGGGTACTGGTACTACCGGCGCGCTGATCTGAGTGACGTTTGGGGTCCGTGTTGACTCATACTTTGGTCTGGGTATACTCAGGGGCGATCACGCATATGTGATTGTTTGTTAGCGTTCATTACGCAGTTGGTAACACCTGTTGGCCGGTGTATATAAGTACAATTTTCAGGTTACTCAGGTGTCGCGTCAATGACTTACATTGGAACCTCACGCGTGTTTTGCATGTCATTCGCCCTCATTCCCCTCTTGGTTTCCCCTTGTTCCTTGGCGTGTCTGGCGATGTCTGGCTTGTCTGGCTCGGTTGCTGCAGTTGCCTAGTTTGTCGATAGTCCCTTTGGGCTTTAATTCACCCCTCCCTCTTCAATTAAGCAGCACAGCGTCTTTTCCTAACGCGATCGTGTGGGGAGCGCTACTTTCCCCGTTTGTGTTCGGAAAAGACGCTGTGCAGTCTTGTCTTTTCCCATTCCGCATCTGATTCACTCTCCTTAAGCCACGGGAGAATCGTGATTCGCTTTCGCAACGCTCCGTTCAGGTCCTGTCGGACTGCGCATGCGCGGACCTGCTTACGCCGTTGCCGCAGTGGAGCTAAGTGCACCTCAGCTTAGGGGTGCTGAGCCCTTACATCGAACACTACGTTTGATTCTTTGTTTATTTTATCTTCAGTGATTGCGTTCGGTTAAAACAGCCACTACAGATGTGTCCACCGAGGGTTCGATCCTCAGACACTGAAGTTGTTTTACTTTTTGCCGTTTTATTTATTTTCTTTTTATTTAGTTATATTTTGGTTCTGGAGCTAACTGCACATTGGGTCCTAAAATCCTTTTATATTTTTAGTTTCATGGTTCGGCTTTATTAAATATGGCAAACCGTAACAATTCCTGATTGTACCTGGTGTTTTTAGGCTATCTGTCTCATGTTGTGTGATTTCAGGTTGTGTGATTGTAACCTAACCAAGGAAAGTTGTGCAGCTCTGTCCTCGGTTCTGTGCTCAAAGTCCTGCAGACTGAGAGATCTGGATCTGAGTGTTAATGACCTTCAGGATTCAGGAGTGAAGCTTCTATCTACTGCACTGCAGAATCAGAACTGTAACCTGGAGATACTGAGGTAAGATCATCATAAACACTTAAATAAAACTTACATAAACCAGAATCTGTATCTTTGCTCTCCGAGTTATTTTTTATTAGAGAAGACTTTTAGAAGAAGACATTTAAGCAGATGAGATTACGTGTTTATTGCGAAAACGAAACAGAATTTACAAACGCGACAACGGAATAAGGTGCTAACATGGATGGAGAGATGAGGTGAGAGGAGCGATAAACGAAGGTGGAATGGCGATGAGACACGATCGAATAGGTAGAACAATAGATGCGAAAGACTAGGATACGATAGAGAGAAGGTAGCGCGAAAGGTAGGTTACGGCTTGAATAAGAGAAGGCTTGTGACGCGGTAGGGACCACGAGACTGAGCGGTGAGAATGTGTAGGAAGACGGTTTATATAGGGAAGAGGAAAGTGATGGAAAACAGGAGGCAGGTGCAGGTGATATCAGGTGATGATAGGAGGTGAGAGAAAGGGAGAGAAGGTGGTGGAAGATGAAAGAAGGTGCACGAAGGTGGGCGTGGTGCACAGGTGCACGTGCTGGTGTGACAGAGCCCCCCCACGGAGTCCAAGACGGAGCTAGGACTCCAGTGTCAAGTCAAGTCAAGTCAGATTTATTTATATAGCGCTTTTTACAATGGAGCATTGTCTCAAAGCAACTTTACAAGTTTAGATTATCTCCTAATAACTACGTCCAATCTCAAATTGAGCAAGCCTAGGGCGACAGTGGCAAGGAAAAACTCCCTAGTTCTAGGAAGAAACCTTGGGAGGACCAAGACTCAAAAAGGGACCCAACCTCCTTGGGCGGCGTAGATGATAAATCTAAGAGCGAACTAAAGTCATGGAGTCAAAAGTTTGAAAAGAATGTGAAGTATGCACATCGGCATTAAGTGGCCCAGGTATGATGATAAATCTAAGAGCGAAACTACAGTCCATGGAGTCAAAGTTCGAATAAAATGTGAAGTATTCACATCGACATTAAGTGGCCCGGGTATGATGATAAAATCGAAGAGCGAAACTAAAGTCATGGAGTCACGGTCGAATAAAATGTGAATTATGCACAGTGGAGCTCCATCAGATGTACATCATGTGTGGGGCCGGAACTGCCGGAACACAGCTCGGAGAGAAAACAGAAAATGTAATTAGTTTATTGATTAAGAGCACAGTGTTTATTAACAATCACTGATGCCATGTCAATCACTGATGCCAAGTGTAGCATGAGAGCCCGCAGCATTAGCTATAGCAGCATAGCTAGAAAGCTAGAAAGAGGAGAACTGGTAGGAAACACAGCCAAGAGGGATCACATGAGACATTGGCAAACCCCACGAGCGGCAGAAGACAGCAACAGCACCCAACGTCTCTGATCACCATAAGACTCTTTGACTATGAACCCCCAGCTCTGCCCTTATTCTAAGGCAAGGATGCATGAGTCAAGATCACGAGGACCGAAGCCTAGTTCAGCCAGACCGCCCACTCGACCACTCCCGGCTAGCGGACAAGGCAGGCAGGCCAGACATGGACTCCAGACTCCGGTCCGGCCCCAGCAACCCAAACCATGCAACCTGGTCTAAATCTAGTCAAAAGCCTGCGTAAATAAGTATGTCTTTAGCCTAGACTTAAAACTTTGGAGGGTGGTCTGAATCTCGAACGAAAGTGGGAAGTTTATTCCATAGTTGGGGGGCCATGTATGAGAAAGCCTTTCCCCCTGCTGTGACTTTTTTAATTCTAGGAACTAAAAGAAGTCCTGCACCCTGCGAACGAAGTAGACGAGTTGGATTGTAAAACTCTAAGAGGTCACTCAGATAATGTGGGGCCAGTGGTGGCCCCACAGGGGTTCTGGACAGTCTGGCGGTTTCCTCTCTGGGCGACGGCTGGGAGGATTCCGGATGGCACCGGGCCCCTGATGGACCGGAGGGGTGCACCTGACACAGGTAGATGGTTGGAGGCCGGAGGACAAGGGTTGGGTTTGAAGATGGCCGACTTCAGGGCAGGAACCAGGATGGTCGGCCTTTGAACCGGTATGGAGGGCCTTAGAACAGGCCCTGGCGAGAATGGCTTCGGCATGGCTACAGGGACTGATGACTTTGGTGCAGGCACTGGGGCAGACGACCTCAGTGCAGGCACTGGGGCGGACAACCTCAGCGCTGGCACTATGGCAGACGACCTCGGCGCAGGCACTGGGGCTGACGACCTCGGCACAGGTACTGGGATGGACGACCTCGCCGCAGGCACTGGAGCGGACGACCTCGTCGCAGGCACTGGGACTGACGACCTCGGTGCAGGCAATGGGGCTGACGACCTCGGCGCAGGAACCGGGGCTGACGACCTCTGGAAGGCCTCGGACTCGAGTGGTCCTGGGAAGGTCTCAGACTCAGATGGTCCTGGAAAGGTCTTGGATGACCCTGGAATGATCTCAGACTCGGATGACTTCAGGAAGGTCTCAGACTCGGACGACCGTGTAGTGGTCTCAGACTTGGCTGACCCTGGGACGGTCTCGGACTCAGAACAGACTCTGACAGATTCGGAACAGACTCAGATTTAGACAGATCTTGGATAGACATGGGCGAACACAGGATGAACTCGCACTTGACTGGACTCAGTACTGACTCGGACTTCTACAAACTAGGAACTGACTCGGACAGATTCGAAACAGACTCAGATTTGGACAGATCTTGGATAGACTCGGACAAACACAGAACAAACTCAGACTTGAACAAACTAGGCACGGATTCGGACTTAGATGAACTTTGGACAGACTCAGACTTACGTGAACGCTGAATAGACTCGGACTGACTAAGGACAGACTCAGACTTAGACAAGCACGTAGCTTCAGTACTGGGTAATCAGGCTCTGGTAACACAATTACATGTCTCCGAGACCCTAACAGCTCATGGTCGGAGCTAGCGGGCGTGGCGTGCATGGATACCGGGGTATCATGCTTAACTGCAGGGTTACCAGACCTAGATGACCAGTGACAGGTCTCTGACATAGACAGACCTTGGACTGGCCCAGGGACGGGCGTTTCTGGAATGAACTCTGGAACAGGTGACCCTGGAATTGGGACGGGCGTCCCTACAGCAGACTCTGGGACGAGTGACCCTGGAATGGACTCTGGGATGGGCGGACCCTGGACTGGACCGGGCATCCCTTGACAAGAGACCGTTGTGGCGAGCTTAGCGCTGTGCTTGGCCAGACTGATAGTTGAGACCCTTTGACAGCCGGCGAGTGGGGGATCCAGAAGGTGGCGGACAAAACGAGGTACTGGCTGAACGCTGGTGATCTGGGCAGTCGGTGTGGGGCGACCGAACAGTGGAGCTTCGGGGGCGTGTGGCTCACTGTTTGAAAAAGAGCCAAAAGCTGCCCCGAGCGCATCCATAAGCTGGTCACAGGACCCAGTTTGCATCTGTGACCATCTTTCTGTAACCCACTGCAGTGCTCTGACTGAAAGGCAGGACACCACCAGCAAAACACCAGCAAATTGCGAGCTGGGTGGATAAAGCCTGAGGTAACGCAGGCGCTGCACACGGAATTTGTTGTAAATCGCTGAGTTCATTTACATTTACATTTACATTTACAGCATTTAGCAGACGCCCTTATCCAGAGCGACTTACAATTGATACAGTATTACAATCCAAGCAATTGTGGGTTAAGGGCCTTGCTCAAGGACCCAAGAGTGGCAGTTTGGCTGAGGTGGGATTTGAACCCTGGATCTTCTGGTTCATAGTCCTGCACCTTAACCACTAGGCCACCACAGTCTCACGTTCCCGTCATATCTCTCTGGTAACGCAATCTCCACGGACAGTGGAGGACCAGAGGTGGGCGGAGCCAACAGCGCGGCCGTTGCGGTTGCCGGCGACCGGTTTAACTGAGACACGCGCTGTGAGATCGCGTGCAGGGAGGGAACCAGCAAGCGCTGGTCTTCCACGAGTTGTAATACAACCCGCGTAACCTCAGCGAGCTGAGCACAAAGCTCAGCGAGCGGATCGCTGCTTATTGCGATCGGTGCTGAGTTCAAATTTCAATCTCCCGCTGCCTGCAAGCACGGCTCTGTCTACTGTCACGCCGGCTGTCAGGTTTAGGAAGCACACGTCAGGAGAGAATCAGAACTCAAACATGTTTATTATGAAAACGAAATGGAATTTACAAACGCGATAATGGAATAAGGTGATAACATGGATGGAGAGATAAGGTGAGAGGAGCGATAAACGAAGGCGGAATGGCAATAAGACACGATCGAATAGGTAGAACAATAGATGCGGAAGACTAGGATACAATAGAGAGAAGGTAGCGCGAAAGGTAGGTTACGGCTTGGATAAGAGAAGGCTTGTGACGTGGTAGGGACCACGAGACTGAGCGGTGAGACTGTGTAGGAACACGGTTTATATAGGGAAGAGGAAAGTGATGGAAAACAGGAGGCAGGTGCAGGTGATATCAGGTGATCAGAGGAGGAGGTGAGAGAAAGCGAGAGAAGGTGGTGGAAGATGAAAGAAGGTGCACGAAGGTGGGCGTGGTGCGCAGGCGCACGTGCTGGTGTGACACTCAACCTGTGCTGCTCAATTATTGCCTTTGCAGCTCATAGATATTTTAATAAAAGTAAATATGTTCTCTTAGCTACATGAGTTTGAATCATAACTGTATTTATTTTTATTTTCTCTCTGCAGGTTGTATCAGTGCAGTGTTACAGATGAAGGATTTTGTGCTCTGGCTTCAGCTTTGAGATCAAATCTATCATCACACCTGAGAGAGCTGAATCTAACTCGAAATAATCCAGGAGAATCAGGAATGAAGTTTCTATCTGATCTACTGAAGGATCCGAACTGCAGCCTTGAGAAATTAGAGTGAGTTACCAACTCTTGCTACAGAGCGTGAGTTACTTTTGTTTTCCTTAAGATCACTGGATCAGGACGAGTGTGAGTTTAAAGCCAGATATTTTCATTATCGTAATATGAAGGTTATTAAATCTTAGTTCTCAGCAAAGAAAGAGAACTAAGCTCAGCAGTGAAACAATGAGGGCGGCAGGTCCAAACCCCAGAGTCTGCAGAACTCGACTGATAGAAGCCGCAAGTGAGACGGAACAGAAGACAGAAACATGAAGCATTCCATCCTAACATTAGGCGAAGGGGAGGTTGAATTAAATGTTGAGGCTTGAGTCAAATTGCATTTTGTACCATTATAATGGTCGGTGAGAGGTTGGATAATGGATGGTGTTCTTTCCAGATTGTTGGAATTCTATATCACACTATATCACACCGTGCATTTATCACATCAAATTGGTTATCAAATTGTCAGTGCATTGCATCTGTCCTGGTGATTACTACAGTAATACCCCAAAATTCGTATGGGTTACGCTGCTAGACCCTTCATGAATTTTGGATGGACATCTAACAAAGGCCTGTAAATACCTATCTTCATATGTTAAACCCTAAATATGCCCCCAAAACACTTAAAAACTGACTTGGATACAGTAGTCAAGTCAAGTCAGATTTATTTATATAGCGCTTTTTACAATGGAGCATTGTCTCAAAGCAACTTTACAAGTTTAGATTATCTCCTAATAACTACGTCCAATCCTAGGAAGAAACCTTGGGAGGACCAAGATTCAAAAAGGGACCCAACCTCCTTGGGCGGCGTAGATGATAAATCTAAGAGCGAAACTAAAGTCATGGAGTCATAGTTCGAATAAAATGTGAAGTTTGCACATCGACATTAAGTGGCCCGGGTATGATGGGGCTGGAGCTGATGACGGAAGCAGCTTGAGTGGAGCTCCAGCAGATGAACATCATGTGTGGGGCTGGAACTGCCGGAACACACCTCGGAGAGAAAACAGAAAATGTAATTAGTTATTGATTAAGAGCACAGTGTCTATTAACTATCACTGATGCCATGTCAATCACTGATGCCAAGCGTAGCATGAGACCCCGACAGCATTAGCTATAGCAGCATAGCTAGAAAGAGGAGAACTGGTAGGAAACACAGCCAAGAGGGATCACAAGAGACATTGGCAACTCCACGGGAGACAGAAGACAGCAACCCAACGTCTCTGATCACCATAAGACTCTTTGACTATGAACCCCCAGCTCTGCCCTTATTCTAAGGCAAGGATGCACGAGTCAAGATCACGAGGACCGAAGCCCAGTTCAGCCAAACCGCCCACTCGACACTCCCGGCTAGCGGACAAGGCAGGCAGGCCAGACATGACTCCAGACTCCGGCCCCAGCAACCCAAGCCATGCATCCTGGTCTAAATCTAGTCAAAAGCCTAGCATCAGCAGTAGTCCCTATAAATGTAAATACTAATGCAAATGGTCGTTATGTTGGTATTTTATATTAACATTAGAAATATGATAATATATGCAGTGTAATTAGATACAGTAAGCAAAACGTTAGCATTACAATATTAGAATTATTTAAAGGTAATAGTCCCAGAAGTTGAATCTGTTCATCTGGACATGTTCATCTGACATCTGTTCATCTGGAGAAATGTTTTGTCACTCATCTGACTCATCAAGTGACTTCTTCAGTCTCAGCAGTTGGAAAACTTCCACAATCTTATATACAGCACCTTTGCATAACGACTGGTACCAGCACCATTGCATAACAATGGGACCGGTGATCAGTTTAATATGCAGATTGACATAGCCATTAACGACAATGGCCACGTGTGCCATTCACACAGGATTGGGGAAGGGCTGCGATGGCTCCGTTACAAAAATGGCTTCTTTTACTCTGCTTTCAAACCATCGTTCCTCCCTATCAAGGATCTGCTTGTCTTCATCCTTGAAAGAGTGACCACTGGCCTGTAAGTGGGTGTAACCGCAGAGTCCTGACCTGATGAGGTAGCTCTTCTATGTTGTGCCATCCGTTTCGCCAGTGGCTGTTTGGTTTCCTTGATGTACAATTCCTGGCAACCCTCCCGGCACTGTTTGTGCTGGGGGACCCGATCTTTAGGATGGACTAGTTTCTGGCATAGTGTGTTTTGGGGTTTAAAAGGCACCAAGACGCGGTGTTTGGAAAATATGCGTCTCAATTGTTCCGATGTTCCTGCCACATATGGAATCACCACTGGTTTACGCTTAGACTGCGGTTGTTGTACTACCTCTACTGCCTCAGCAACTGGAACGCACGTGAAGAGAGATGTGACATCAAACGAGACCATTGTTTCATCCGTCTCCATAATGGCATCCCTTACCTTATCCACGAAATCCATGGTGTTCTGGATGTGATGACCCGTGCTACCAACAGGGATCATCACATCCAAACAGCCACGGATGGCACAACATAGAAGAGCTACCTCATCAGGTCAGGACTCTGCGGTTTACACCCACCTACAGGCCAGTGGCCACCCTTCAAGGATGAAGACGTGCAGATCCTTGATAGGGAGGAACGATGGTTTGAACGTGGAGTAAAAGAAGGCATTTTTGTAAAAAGGGAACGTCCATCCCTGAACCGAGGAGGGGGCCTCAAGAGTACACCTCTCACCATCTTACAATGCCACTATCACAGCCTTTCCCCAATCCTGTGTGAATGGCACACGTGGCCATTGTCATTAATGGATAAGGTAATCTGCATATTAAACTGATGACCGGTCCCATTGTTATGCAATCGTGCTGGTACCAGTCGTTATGCAAAGGTGCTGTATATAAGATTGGGGAAGTTTCCAACTAGCTGAGACTGAAGAAGCCACTTAGATGAGTTGGGAACGTTTCTCCGACAAAACCTATGTCCAGATGAACAGATTCAACTTCTGGGATTTTCTTACCTGGATTATTGAGCATGCATCAAGACGTAAAGGTAATAGTCTCGATCAGCTGATGTTGGAAACATAAACAAAGCAAATTTCGCATGAACTCTATTTCATAATACGATAGTAATATAATATGATAATACATGCAGTGTTGTTGGATACAGTAAGTAAAACATTATTTTCATGAAATCGTCTCTGTTTATTATTATTCAACAAATGAATGCTAAAAATGATATATTCAGTTTACCGGCCACAAAAAAAATCTGCAGATTACATCTGCTGGACCCTCAAATTTTAAGTGTGAAACCACAGATTCAGAAGCGGGAATTTTCGGGGCATTACTGTACACGTTACCTGGTTTAAAACCAAATATCTTCGTTGGAGGCGGCAAAACAATTCATTAGTCTAAAACTCAGCTGGACGCATAGTTCCTGTAGCCAGTTTCTCAGCTCTTCCACTCCATGGGACAGATCTTCATTTTCCGCGCAAGACATGTCCAGAGATGACGGCTCAGGGGCAGGACAGTGATCATGATCCATTGTAAGATCTGCTAATGGATCTTCCAGGAACACGGGTTTAGCCAGTCTATCCCTGCGCTGCGGTGTCTGGGTGCTGTAGTAGGCACTGCACATTTTGCCAGTCTTCTCTGACCTTCTGGTGTTTTCAGTTCAGCCAAGTGGTCTGGTATGAAATGTCTGCTACAGACCATCGTATGCGGAGAAATGATAAAGTTTCTTGACGGATGTTTATTAGCTGATGTCTCCTGAGGTCACGCTGAGCCGGGAAGCCATGGAAACTTAAACTTCTTTTAAATTTCGCGTCATTTTCGCACTCATTTTGAAATGCGCTAGCAAAAACAGAATGTTTGGAGAATGCTGATGAATGGTAAACAATACGACCGGAAACGTACGAGCCACGCTATTTGAAAACAGAAGCACGTCACGGCCATGAAAGCACGGAGTCCCTTGACCTGATGATCAAATAATCACATGATAGTGACACGATTAAGGTCCCACCCCAAATTCAGAACTGCCACGTACTTCTGGCACTGTGTAGGAATATTGTGTAGAATAGTATAACATTGTGTAGTATTGTGTAATTTTGTGTAGGATTGTGTAATATCGTATAGTATTGTGCAATATTGTGTAGAATAGTATAATATTGTGTAGGATTGTATAATACTGTATAGTATTGTGTAATATTGTGTAGGATTATGTAATATTGTGTAGAATTTTGTATGAATATTTTGATAATGATGGGGTAGATCATGGTTCTATCCTGTCTTACAGAACCGAGGCATAACATCTGATCTGAGCTGAATCTCACACAGAAAATCCATCAGAACAGGACAGGATGACGTCCAGCATACTTCATACAGCCAGTGTGTGTGATTATGTGTATAGAAATGCTGCTAATTCAGAAAATAGCATTTTCTGATGTTATCGGAAGGGCAACGATCAGGGCACAGGTATGGGATCTCAACATGGACAAAGAGGTTAAAATGTGAAATACTGTACATAAATAAGTATTTTATGGTTATAATTATTACAGGACTATTGTTAATCAGCTCTGCTTCATTCTGCTCCACATGTAGCACTTAATATACGTTAATAAAATTTATGCAGGTGTAACTACATTATTCTCTCGCAGTATTGGTGAAATATTTATCTGTAAATAGTTATTACTATTAAATACAAATAACATTTCCTTTTGTAGAAATCTTACACTGGTTAAACTGGATATTAACTGGACATTCTCACTTTTCTACTCAAGTTCCTGCTGTAATGTGGGGGAACCTCTGATGAGGCAGAACATTGTAGAAAATGCCAGCTTTTGGTGCCAGGCGACCAATGGTGCTTTTGTGCTCTGGTGCCAGGTAACAGACAACTGGACTTTCAGTGTCAGTAACCACCTGATTGGAACTATGGTGGCTCAGATTTGGGAGGCCCAGCTTGGTCAGTTGGTAGAGCGCTGGTTTGTAGTGCTAAGCCGCATTGGTTAGCATGGTACCTCTGGTCCTGTGAGGTCTGTCATTTATAGAGTTACGGTTACAGATTCAAGTTGGTATTTCCCTGTTGTGTTCCTGTTGTGTTAATGTCAAGAGATGCAGTCCAGGGCATTACAGTTATATGTTTGATTTTATGTAAAAAAAATCCGTATTCGTTTTTAAATCATGGCATTATGAATAGTGTGCAGATACAGTACAAGCTACAAACTGTAAATCTAAAGCTTTCAGTGTCATGGTGTTTCATTTTCTTTTTATTGGATAAATTAAGATAAACTGATTAGTGAAATATTTGATTTGGTCTGTAATTGAGGTTATTTCAAAATTTTTTATTATAAAAGTTCTTTATTCTCCTGACAGACAGTGAAATGTGTTTAGAATAAGTTCTTATGCAGGGACAATATTTCCTGTATTGAATATGAAGTATTTATAATCATTCTACTATTAGAGAATAAAACAATAAAAGCTGTCAACGTGCGTTGTTTGTTTGCAGCTGTTTGTTAGCTCAACTAGCAGCCGGTTAAGTAATTCTTCGCATTTTTTCTTTACTAAATTTGAACTAAACATCAAATTGAATCTAATTGTTAGTTTCACTCGCCACTTGCACTAGCCACCACCAAGTTTGGCTCACAGGCATGGTGTGTGTCTTGGCACGTGAATTTTTGGTTGCTGACGACGTTAGTTTAACCTAAATTTATATCAAAATCTCCGTCCTTCCACTCTAATCTCCATCTAGCCTGTCTTTTTGTTAACTAAGAGCTAATATATCCCCACTATCTTCTTCAGCTAGCTGCCTCAGCTGTTCGCGTCTCTATGAGAAAATCGCGGAGCTTGAGGGCAGGATAACTTTATTGCACCAGATTAAGCAGGGTGAGGACATAATTGACTCCTTATTAGCTACGGTCAACGATACGGCTGTTGTAGCCGCTTTGGACACCACTGCTCCGCGACCAGAAACCGTGCAGGCCGCTAAACCATGGTCACAACTGAGTGCGCGGCCGAAACTGGTAAGCTGTTCCACACCTTGTGGACCAGACCCATGTAAACCAGCTCGCAGGCGGAAGCGAAGCGGCAGGCGCTCCGACCGCCATCCTCAGCTCCCGACCCAACATTACGGCATTGCTTTGGGAAACAGGTTTTTGGTTTTAGAAGAATGTGATGTCCCTCCGCAGTCCTCAAATTTAGTCAATGCACCCACGATACCTGTCCAGTCGCCACTGCAGATGAGGGAGATCAAAAGCAGCAGGCCATACGCTCGTAGCCAGCGCCGCTTCCAGGAATCCTCAACCCGGCGTTTTAATTCTGCTGGTCACACCGGAGCCTCACCTCGGCCTCCTCCACCAGCAACACTGATTGTGGGAGACTCCATAGTGAGGAATATTAGGAGAAGTTCTGCTGTGGTCCACTCGTTTTCGGGAGCCAAAGTTGCGGACATTCTTCTACAGCTCCCCTTTTTGCTGGAGAAATACACCTCAGTCCAGAATGTGATTGTCCACGCTGGATGTAATAATATTTGTCAAGTCAAGTCAAGTCAGATTTATTTATATAGCGCTTTTTACAATGGAGCATTGTCTCAAAGCAACTTTACAAGTTTAGATTATCTCCTAATAACTACGTCCAATCCCAAATTGAGCAAGCCTAGGGCGACAGTGGCAAGGAAAAACTCCCTAGTTCTAGGAAGAAACCTTGGGAGGACCAAGACTCAAAAAG